>JAQQSZ010009257.1:0-12820 GCA_028646595.1 Phalanger gymnotis
CTAACATTCCCAAGATTTCCGTCTGTGTGTGTGTGTGTATGTGTTTGTGTGTGTGTGTGCGATGAGTGGGAGAAAACCACAAACCGGATTGATTTTTGTGAGAAACCCTCTAGTCATGTCAGGAGCAGAACATAACTGTTACATGGGTTATATTTGAGGGGGGTTTGTCCAGGATCGGTGATGGTGGGGAGGGATGGGTTGACAGACTTTCAGCCATCACTCTTGTGAGTAACAAAAAAGATATAAGTCTAAGGAAAATGGTACCATCGTGCATTATTGTGTGTATATGGGGGTAAAGGACTGCTGTGTCTGCTCATTCACTTGAAGGCTGGTGGACAGTGATAGCTATGGATCAGTTGTTAATTTGGGGAATCATAACCAATAGCTTGCATTTAGATAGCATTTTAAACCTGGTGAGGTAGGTGCTATTATTATCCCCATTTTACAGATGGGGAAACTGAGGCAGGCAAATATTAAGTGGTTTGCCCAAGGTCACACAGTAAGTATCTGAGGCAACATTTGAATCTGGGTCTTTCTGACTCCAGGTCTAAGAGCCATCCACTGTGCCACACTAGCTTCCTAAGGTGGAAAGGAGAGTACCTGTGGGATGGGACAAAAGCACCACAAAAGGTCGTTGCATACTACTTTGGACTCTTTAGGAGTTAAGTACTGGGAAAGGTATTCCAGAGAAAGGGCAATGTAGCTGCTACTTGGGTTGAGCTGCCTAAAGCTATGGAGTCATCCCAGGTCCATGAAGGAATTCAATTCAAAAAATATTTATTAAGCTATCAGTCAAGTAAATCAATAAAACAAATGTTTATTCTGGGCCTACTATGTGCCAGACACTGTGCCCTAGGGACACAAGTAGAAAGAAAAAAAACAATTCTTTTCTTACGGTGAATATACATTCCAGATTGGGAGGTAAGTACGTATTGAAATATGTATATGCTGTAAAGCATAAATATAAAATTAATAAATATGAATATACTCAAAGAAGTTAAATACAAGGTAATTGGAGAGGGAGAGCTCTAGTAATTGGGAGGATCCAAAAAGAATTCCTGCAGAAGATGGTGTATGACCTATCTCCTCAAAGGAAGATAGGTATTCTGTGAGGCAGAGGTAAGGAAGGAATGCATTCCAGGCAAAGACACAGAATTGGGAAATGGAGTTTTGTGTGTGAAGAACAGACAGAAGACCAGTTTGGCTAGATCACAGATGGCAGGAGGGAGAATGACATCCAATGAAACTGGAAAGATTGTGTGGGGCAGGTTGTGTAAAGCTTTCAAAGCTAAATAAAGGAGTTTATATTTTATCTTAGAGGTAATAAGAAGCCACTGGGGTTAGTTGATTAGAGAAGTCATATAATCAAATACACACTTAAAGAAAATTACTTTGGCAGAAGTATGTAGGCTGGACTGGAGGGGTGAGAGTTTTGAGACTGGGAGACCAATCAGGAGGCTGTTGCAATAATCCAGGTAAGAGGTAATAAAAGCCTGAATTAAGGTAGTATAAGTAAAGAGAAAGGATCAAGGCAGAAATGGGAAGATTTATCAACTGTAGAGTGAGGGAGAGTGAGGTGTCAAGGATAATGCTGAGATTACAAACCTGAGACACTTGGAATGATGGTGGTGCCTTCAACAGAAATACAGAAGTTTAGAAGAAGGGAGAATTTAGGAAGAAAGGTGATGAATTCAGTTTTAGACATGTTGGGCTTAAGATGTCTCTAGGACATCCTGTTTGAAATGTCCATTGGTGATCCAGAACTGAAACTCAGGAGAGAAAGTAGGAGTAGATAGTTGATAGATAGATAGATAGATAGATAGATAGATAGATAGATAGATAGATAGATAGATAGATAGATAGATAGATCTGATAGTCATCTGCATGGAATTGATAGCTAAACCCAGGGGAGCTGATTAAATTACCAAGAGAGTAGAGAGAGAGAAAAAAAAAAGAGGCCCAGGACAGAAGCTTGGGGGACACACCCATAGTTAGGAAATGTGATGCAAATGATGAGCCTTCTATGTTTGAGACACTGTGTTAGGTGCTGGAAATACAAAAACAAGAATGAAATAATCCCTCCCGTCAAAGAAGTTATCCTCCACTGGGGAAGATATCTATAAAAGAGGGTACTTGAAGATTGGTTTCCAAAAGCTCTATTTCTGGCTAGTGATTTCCAAGCAGAACGGGATTCGTCATAGAGAAAAGATTGTGGAAAATGTGAAGGACATGGCTATGGAGAGTCTACAACCATTATCAGTGTTTGCTGATTGATAAAAATAAAGGCTTTCCTGTGTTAATTTTTTTAAAAATGTGAAGAAAAGTGGAACATCTTCCTCTTTGACTAGCAACCTGATCTCACCAAAGTTAAGGACCTAGACCATGGGATAGGTTGTCAAGCCTAAGGTAATCTGCTATGTACAATCACGATTATTCTCAGCGGGAAAGCGTACCTTTACCTAGAGAAAAAGCCTTCACACAGTAGCTGGAACATGCCACAGAGATGCTTGTAGGTATGTCAGGCACCAGATGCAGAGAAACATAAGCAATTGTTAGAGAATCTCAGGGGAACCAACCTTTGACATTCTACCCACCTTAAAGATGGAACACCCCCTCAAATGTTGGAAAGATAATTTAATGGCCCTGAAACTTCAGAGAGTATTTCCATTAAGCTCCCAGCTGCCTCCCAAAGAGCAGGGAGAAAAGGTCTCCAGCTTTGTAGAAAGGTCAGAGTGCAAAAAGCTGTTATCCAAGGAATAGTGGCTGTAGATTATAACTCAAGGGGACTCTGTATGATGAACCCATTGTGATAACTATGGCTTCAGTGAGAACAGCCCTCCAGCTACTGGGAACTGACTAGATTGATCAGGGAGAGAGCATATGGACAAAGAGCCCATAAAATGATCCAAGGAGTCCCCATGGGATCCTAAGGTATGGACCATGGAGACTGAAGCAGGGGCCACAACACGACATATAAACCTCACCAAAGGAGTTTGACAGCCCTGCTATCTGTTGTTCAGTCATTCTTCTCCGAGGAACAAGAAGACTCACGTTTAAGGTTGATGATACCTGTTTCAGAAAGGTGGCTGAAAGAGTACACCTGAAAGGACCAGGCAGTACAAACGCTCTATCTGTACCTATTCTGTTCCCTCCCCCCGCCCAAAAAAGAGCTTATGCATACTTAAAGTACCTAAGAAGAATTTGTCATTGACCTTCCAGAAACCAAAGTCCACTGGTTAGTTGCCAAGAAATGGGCTTTTGGAGCCAGAGACAAGAGGAACCCCCGGCGCCCTGAGAAATTAATCCTTGTCTCACTATTTATTTGCCCCAAGGTCTGATTTAGCAGACTTTATAACTGACAGAGAATTAAAGATATGGATTATCCTGCTGTAAGGGTCAAAAGATCTTCAGTAACAATCCTTCCAGTCATTTAACAAAGAAAATCTGATGAAAATCTGAGGTACTCCTACAGTCTCTGAACTCTGAGTAAGAAGGACCACGCATATCAGGACTCATATTATAGTACTCTCAGAGTTTTCCAGGTCACTCTTGCATGTTCAGACCCTGACAATATTTCTGAAGTTTCTCCTGCAGAAACTTGCCCCAGTGACCATTCCTTCTCCCTTTCTCTCTTCCTTAATCTCTCCCTATCTGTTGGCCCCTTCCCTGCAGCCTACAAATATGTTTAGTCTGCCCCATGCTTTAAAATTTTTTACTTAGCTCCTCCTCCCCCCATCCCACCCTAGTTCTATCTTTCACTGAATAACTCCCAGGAAGAATAATCTACCTTAGTAGCTTCAACATACCCAACACCTGTTCAATTCTCTATTCCTTGCAGTCTCACTTCAGTCCAACTGGTTCATTGATGCTGCTCTCTGCAAGGTTATCAACAATCTCTAATGTCAAATATGATAGCCTTTGCTCAATCCTTCTCCTCTTTTACTCTCTATAGCTTTTAATCCCATGCCACCCCGCTCTACTTGTACCTTCTGTCCTCCATTGGCTTCTACGATCTCCTGCTTCTCTTCCTGCCAGTCAGCTCCTGCTCGGTGGCTATTGCTGCATCGTCCTCAATGTCCTGCCCCACTAGCCTGGCTCTGTCTTGGGTCCCCTTTAAGTATCCTCTCCCTGAAGATAACTCCAAATAGGTATATAGATATATATACACACACATATACATATATACGTGTGTGTGTGTGTGCGTGTGTGTGTGTGTGTACTCAGCCCTATTCTCTCTCTTGAGCTGCAGAACTACATTGTAAGCTATGTGTTCTATATCTTCTCCTGGATGTCTCACAGTTATATCAAACTCAGTATGTCCAAAACAGAACTCATTCTCTTACTCCTAAGCCTGACTATGGGCTCAACTTCCCTATTTCTGTTGAGAACATTCCTATAGTCATTTGTAACTTTAGGGTCATCCTGGGCTGTTTTCTCTCCTTCCACACTACATGTCCAATCAGTCACCACCTCCACGACATCTCTCACATCCATCCCTTACTCTGTATGCACCTAGGCACTATTCAGATTTAGTTAGGCACTCCCCTTGCTACCCCTAGACTTCCAAAATAAGCCCCCATTACTGTCTCTGTTTCTAATCTTTTCTCTCCAAAATCACCTTCCTTAGGCATAGGCCTGACTGTTGCTCTCTTGCTCAAAAACCTTCAATGGCTCCCTATTGCCTGTAAGGTAAAACACAAACTCCTAAGCCTAGCATTTAAAAACCCTCCACTATCTTGCTCTGAAGTACTTTTCCAACTTAATTTCATATTGTTTCCCTCCACGAACTCTACATTCCCACAAGACTTGACTGTTTCCTGAACTAACTACTTTATACTCTACCTCTGCTCATTTTCTCAAGCCACCCTCATGCCTAGAACGTACTACCTCCTGACCATTCTACTTCTTGGAATCATTGTCCTCCTTCAGGGTCTCAATGGAGGTGCTAATTAAGCTTTTCATGATTCCCCCCCATTGTTAGGGATCCTCAATTTCCATTTATTATACCTATTTATACAGTTATTATATGCCCCTATCACATATTCGAGAGGGGGAGGGGGAGGCAAGAACTTTCATCCTGGAATCTCTAGTTCCCAGTTCAATATCTTGTAACTACCCAATTCATGTTTGTTGAATTAAAGTTCTTCTGCTAGACCCTCTTCCATCCAGTTCAAAGTACATCAGCAGAGCACCTCAGGCATCAAGTTAGGCTTGCCCATAGAGTGTAGTGTTGGTAGGGAACACAGAAGTTTGAACAACATGGCACCCTTATGGATCAGTGGAATAGGTTAGGTATACAAGACATAGTAGTTAATGACTATGTCTACTGTTTGATAAACCCGAATACTCCAGCTTCTGGGATGAGAACTCACTATTTGACAAAAACTGTTGGGAAAACTAGAAAATAGCATGGCAGAAACTAGGTATAGACCAATATCCTACACCATGTACCAAGATAAGGTCAAAATGGGAATACAATTTAGACATAAAGGATGAAACTATGAGCAAATTAGGAGAGAAGGAATAGTTTACCTGTCAGATCTATGGAGAAGAGAATTTATGACCAAACAAGAGATAGGGAACATTGTAAAATGCAAAATGGATAATTTTGATTGCATTAATTTAAAAGATTTTTGCATAAACAAAGCCAATGCAACCAAGATTAGAAGGTAAGCAGGAAGCTGGGAAATGATTTTTACAGCCAGTGTTTCTGATAAAGGCCTCATTTCTAAAACATATAGAGAACTGAGTCAAATCTATAAGACTACAAGTCATCCCCCACTTGATAAATGATCAAAGGATATGAACAGACAGTTTTCAGATGAAGAAATTAAAGCTATCTATAGTCATATTTAAAAATGTTCTAAATCACTATTGATTAGAGAAACGCAAATTAAAACAACTCTGAGATACCATGTTACACCTATCAGATTAATTAACACAACAAAAGAGGAAAATGATAAATGTTGGAGGAAATGTGGGAAAATTGGAACACTAATGCATTGTTGGTGGAGTTGTGAACTAATTCAACCATTCTAGAGAGCAATTTGGAACCATACCCAAAGGGCTATAACATTGTGCATACTCTTTGATCTAGCAATACTATTATTAGATTCCACATCCCAAAGAGATCATAAAAAAGGGAAAAGGACCACGTGTACAAAAATGTTCATAGCATCTATTTGTGGTAGCCAAGAATTGGAAATTGAGGGGATGCCCATCAACTGGGGAATGACTGAACAAGTTATGGTACACGAACATGATGGAAAACTATTGTTCTGTAAGAAATGGTGAGCAGGCCGACTTCAGAAAAACCTGCAAAGACTTCTGTGAACTGAGTGAAGTGAGCAGAACCAAGAGAATAATGTACATAGTAAACAGCAACATTGCGTGATGACCAACTTTGTTACACTTAACTCTTCTGAGCAATGCAGTGATCTAAGACAATTTCGAAAGACCAATGTTGGAAAATGCTATCCACACCCAGAGAAAGAACTATGGAGTGCGAATCAGACCAAATCATACTATTTTCTCTTTCTTTTGTTGTTTTTTGTTTTTTCTTTCTCATGGTTTTTGCCTTTTGTTCTGATTCTTCTCTCATGAGATGACTAATGAGGAAATGTGTTTAATATGATTGTACATGTATAGCCTATATCAGATTGCATGCTGTCTTGAGGAGGGGGAAAAGAAGGAAATTTAGAATTCAAAATCTTACAAAAGCAAGTATCGAAAACTATAAATAAATAATTTTTTAAAAAAATAAGGATTTGACTGCTGGGGAGAAAATACAACATGGCACCCTCAGAGTATGCCCTGAACTTTCTAGAGGGACACCCTAGAAAGACTCTCTCAAGAGGGATAAATAAAGATATGAGACCTGAAGAATCAGATGCTTAGCTGTAATGCTCCAGAGGCCCACCAGTCTTCAAAAGGGCCATATAAAAAAGCTGCCACATGACAAACCAGCAAAGAGGATGCTTGATATTGGGTTTTTAAACTTCAAACTCTCAAGTTTCAAATGGCTAACTGTTTTCTTACTTCTTGCCATTGTTGGTCTCTTGAACTGCTTTTAAGACTTAATAAATGTTTCTATGTGTCTCAAAAAATCACCCCAATCTTTTAAAACCTTTTTTGTGTCATAGACTCCTTTGGCAGTCTGATGAAGCCTATTCTCAGAATGGTATTTTTGAATGCATAAAATAAAATATATGGGATTACAATGGAAACCAATTACATGGAATTACAGTTATCAAAATGTCTTTTAAAATAAGTTTACAGGATGAGGAAAAGTACTAATAAACTGTTGGCGGAGTGGTGAGCTGGTTCAACCATTCTGAAGAACAGTTTAGAACTATGTCTAAAGGGTTATCAAACTGTGCATGAACTTTGACCCAGGAATGCCACTACTAGGTCTATACCCCAAAGAAATCAAAGAGAAAGGAGAAGGACCTATAGGTACAAAAATATTTAAAGCAGCTCTTTTTGTGATGGCGAAGAATTAGAAATTGAGGAGATGCTCATCAATCAAGGAATGGCTGAACAAGCTGTGGCACGTGATTGTGGTGGGGTAGCATTTTCCAACATTAGTCTTTTATAATTATCTTAGATCACTGCATTGCTTAGGAGAGTTTAGTCTAACAAAGTCGGTCATCGCACAATGTGGCTGTTATGTGTACAGTGTTCTCCTGGTTCTGCTCACTTCTCTCAGCATCAGCTCACGCAAGTCTTTCCAGGTTCTTTTGAAGTCTGCCTGCTCACTGTTTCTTAATAAATGATTGGGGTGGATGGGTTCAGTAAAAAAAAAACATGCAAGAACTATATGAACTGATGCAAATCATTGTGCACAGTAACAGCAATGTTGTAATGATAATCAACTATAAAAGATTGACTGCTCTGATCAATACAATGGTACAACATAATTCCAAATGATTCATGATGAAAAATACTCTTCACTTTCAGAGCAAAAATTGTTGAGCTCTGAGTGTAAATTGAAGTAAATTGAAAGATAGAGCTTGAAGAGTTATGGGGGAAGTGGGACCAAATGAAAATCAAATTTGTCCAGAAGAAATGTCAGGGAGGAGGAGAGGTTCCTAACCTGGGGAGATCTTTGAACTTTTAAAAATATATATTTTGAAAATTATACATATTCATTTCAATACAATATATGAAACATATTTCAATATAATTAGATCCCTTTGCAACCCATAGGACACGCCTATGGATGAGAAATGGAAGGATCTTCTGAGCAAGAAATTCATCAAGAAGGTCAGGATCACCAAGATAAGGTCAAAATGGGTACATTACATAAAGGGTGATAGCATAAGCAAATTAGGAGAGCAAGGAATAGTTTACCTGTCAGATCTATGAAGAAGGGAAGAATTCATGACCAAACAAGAGATAAAGAGTATTAAGAGAGGAAAAATAGATAATTGTGATTATATTAAATTAAAAAGAGGTTGCACAAACAAAACCAACACAACCAAGATTAGAAAGAAAAGCAGAGAGCTGGGAAACAATTTTTACAGTAAGTGGCTCGGATAAAGCCCTCATTTCTCAACTGAGTCACATTTATAGGACCATAAATTCCCCAACTGATGAATGATTAAAGGATATGAATGGGCAGTTTTCAGACAAAGAAATCAAAGCCATCTATAGTTACACACACAAAAAAAAAAATACTCCAAATCACTATTGATTAGAGAAATGCAAACTAAAACAACTCTGAGGTACTACTTCATGCCCATCAGATTGGTTAATATGACAAAAAAGGAAAGTGATAAATATTTGAGGGAATGTGGGAAAATAGGGACACTATTGCATTGTTGGTAGAATTGAGAGCTGATCTAACCATTCTGGAGAGCAATTTGCAATCATGTCCAAAGGACAGTCAAACTATGCATGTCCTTTAATCCAGCAATACCACCACTAGGTTTCTATCTAGAAGATATTTTTTTAAAAAAGGATTAGGATCTACATGGACAAAAATATTTATAGCAGCTCTTTTTGCCATGGCCAAGAATTGGAAATGGAGAGCATGTTCCTCAGTTGGGGAATGGCTGAACAAGTTGGGGTATACTGTTGTGACGGAATACTGTTGTGCTATAAGGAACGATGAGCAGGCTGATTTCAGAAAAACCTGGAAAGATTTATATGAACTGATGCAAAGTGAAGTGAGCAGAACCAGGAAAACACTGTACATAGTAACAGCAATATTATATGATGATCAACTGTGAATGACTTAGCTATTCTCAGCAATACAACGATCCAAGACAATTCCAAAGGATTCATAATGAAAAATGCTATTTACATCCAGAGGAAAAACTGATGGAGTCTGAATGCAGGTTGAAGCATACTATTTTTCACTTTCCTTTTTTTGTGTGTATTTTTTTTCTTTTGGTCTGTTTCTTCTTTCACAACATGACTAACATGTTTTACGTAATTGCATATATATAGCCTATATCAAATTGCTTACTGTTTTAGGGAGGGGAGAGATGAGAGAGGGAGGCAGAAAATTTAGAATTCAAAAAAATTTTTAAACAAATATTAAAATTTGTCTTTATATGTAATGGTGGGGGATATAAAATATTTTTAAAGGCCAGGATCTTTTCAAGATGACTCTTATGATCCTTGAGATTTTTGAGAGTCACCTGAGATCAGTGGCAACATCACGGAATTTCATGGTCTGTAGCCCTCATAGCTAGTGATGGTATGGGAAAAGACTGGGAAGATTAGGATGCTTGAAGATTATTAAATCCTGAATAAGAGAACTAAAGTGGATCAGATACAGCATATCCTAGGTTCAGAATGCCTGGATTTATTTGCGTAGTCAGTGATTATAAGTTCGAGACCTGTATAGCGGGTACCCATGGTAAAGAAAGATGAGATGGCAGCTTTGTCCATCAGCAGGTATCCTACCAACCTGAGCACATGCCACAAGGGATTTCTATGGGCCTGACATTTTGTAGCCTTAATGGATTTCTAGCCTTAGTGGATAAGATAGTAAAGCGATAAGTAAGTAACTACATTGTGATCATCATTGCTCCTATTTGTAGAGCTTGGAGACTGGTAAAGTACTTTGTATGCATTATCTCATTTGAGCTTTATGACAATCCCACAAGGTAAATACTACAAGTATTCTTATTAACACTTTATTGATGATTTTACACAATGCTCCCTCCCATGAATAGGAACTAGATGTTGGTTTATCTGGATTTAATTGATTTGAGAGAGAGATTGTGGAAGAGTTAAGGACAGACTGTGGGGGTATTAAATCAGAATCATTTCTACTCAGGCTCTGTCAACAGGGAGGTAAATACTGGCCCTGAGAAAATAAAAGTCATAGTTACCTGGCCACAAGCACAAGAATCATCAAGAAATGAAAGTGTTTCTGGGTGGGTATGATCAAACATTTGGGGGAAACTATTAAGTCCCTGTGAAGAATTATTGAAATTAGTGAGGCCATCAAGACCATACTGAAGGATACAAGGCTGAAAGGAGCAGGAAGCAGAAGGGACTGCAGGAGCAAACCAGACTGGATCCCATTGCACGTTTGCAGAAATATAAAGGACATCTTCAAGGACTTGGCTAGTTAGTTAATACATACGCCAGAGTCGATTTTTATTAATGCTAGCAAGCTCTATGTGTAATCCCCAGACACTAGCCAAGATGGCCTGGGGGAAGTTTTGTGCCAGAAAACTGATGCCTACCAGAAGTTCTTTTCTGACAGTGATAATTGTTATTCCAACTACAAATTGGAGTTCTTGACCTTAAAGTAAGCTATTACTGCAAATTTGGGGGGACGGGAGTGGGTAATATGGTTCTTCAGGGAAGACTAGTACTTAAAACTAGTACTTCTGGTAAGAGTGAGACTGACAAACCCTTTTCAAGGCTCTCCACCTTTAGCGTCCGAATGTAACCTGTTTATGGGCCAAAGACCTACGATGCGTCTCAGCTTCTCAGTGCTGATGGAGCCACATTGACCAGTGATAAAGACGTGATCCTGGAGCTGAGCACTTCCATAGTATTCTCAACAGACCATCACCAAGCAATTCTGAAGCCACTGACAGTCTACCTCAGGTTGAAGTCAGTCCCTCACTAGCTGAACTTCCAACAGAAGAAGAGGTCCTCTTCAGGGTCCTCTTCTGTGGCAAAGTGCCTAGTCCTGATGGTATTGTAGCAGAATTTGCAAGGCAGGGGGTCCATTGCTCATACAAAAGCTGACAGAAATCTTCCAAGTTATATGACAAGAGGAAGTTATCCCCCAGGAGTTTAAGGATGCCTCCACTGCTTTTCTTTTTTTTTTTTAATAGGTCTTTTGAGGGGCAGGGCCATTGGGGTTAAGTGACTTGCCCAAGGTCACACAGCTAGTAAACGTGTCAAATGTCTGAGGTCATATTTGAACTCAGATCCTCATGACTGGTGCTCTACTCACTGCGCCACCTAGCTGACCTCCTCCATTGCTTTTCTGGGGGAATTAAAAGAAGCAACCTCATCAGACGTGCTTTCGCAGAACTTTAAATATCCAAGAGCTAAAGGAGTGAACTTCTGAGTTTCAGAATGGGTGAGTCCAAGCCTAGAGGCAGAAGTGGAGGAGCAACTCATACCCTAAGAGAGAATTACTCATGGATAAAGAGAGAGTTCTCTCTCCCCGTCCCCCGCGCACCCATTGGCCATGTCTGCTTCGAAGCAGAATTACATTACCGGCAGGAGACACAAAAGTATAGCAGGGCGCAGAGACACATTCTCCTGGGGAAGCAATCGCTCAAGGGAGAAAGCAGCTTCTAATACTGAGGCCTCTGGCGGACAAGAAGGTTCAAGAGAGAGAGAACTAGCCCTGGCCGTCAAGAGTCATGCTTTAGAAAAAAGCACATCCTGTGAGTCTGGCTTGGACCCCCACTCAGCAGAAATGCTGCTACAAAGATGGAGCTTTATAACGATTATACAAGAGAGGAAGGATTTCTAGGCCTGGTAGGACCGGAGTTCCTTTGGTCACACGTGTTCCTTTCTTGTGTGTCTGAAGACCTCTGTATGTAAGTTTTTACTCTCTTTCCATAGTTGTTTAAGAAATTATGTGACAGGTTTATGGTAGCTACTGTTCTTACTAAGCCACCTTAAGTAAATGCCTTTGCTAAGAATTAATTGTGTGAATTGGCTGATTGCTAATGAGAAGCATACTAGTCCGGACCTATGAATTATAGTCTTAAGACTGCATTTCAGGGCCATGAGGACAAGCGCAGGTTGGAGGATGATAGAAGTTTGTGTTGTTTACACAAACAACAAATTATTTACCACTGGACAGAGATGCGTCGTGACCCTGGCCAAGTATGAGTTTAATGTGTATTGCTGGCCAGGAAAAATCAACACGGATACTGAAGCCTTGTCTGTAGGCCCCATGCGTTAGAAACCATGGTGATCCTCATGAATAGAATAAAAGTAATCTGAGGCATGAAGAGAGTTGAGATCCTAACAGAAGAAAATGCAGCAGCATCCTCATAGCAATACATTATTTCATCCTATAGGTACAGGTTTAACCAGTCAGCTATGAGGACCCTTCCTCAGTGGACAAAACGTTTTAGGAGAAGCATTTTTCTACATATTGGCTTCCTGACAGGATTCTTCTTTCACATTTTATTTCTACTCATTTTTTTTATTTTAATTTTTTTATTATTTAATATATTTAGTTTTCAGTGTTGATTTTCACAGGAGTTTGAATTACAAATTTTCTCCCCATTTCTACCCTCCCCCCCACTCCAAGATGGCATATATTCTGGTTGCCCCATTCCCCAGTCAGCCCTCCCTTTTGTCACCCCACTCCCCTCCC
>JAQQSZ010009258.1:0-12820 GCA_028646595.1 Phalanger gymnotis
CCTGCCTCCCTCTGCCCCTTTGTGGGTTCTGCAGTTCTAGAATTGGTTCAGAGCCATTTTTTCATAGGTTTTTGGAGGGTCTTGGAGGGGAGCTCACGCCAGTTACTGCTTTCCAGTCACCATCTTGGCTCCGCCCCCCCATTTTTGTTTTGTTTTAACAGCTACTGGTGTGGTTTTCCATTTCCTTCAGCTCATTTTACGTATGAGAAAACTGAGACAAAGAGGGTTAAGTGGCTTCCCCAACAACAACAAAGGGCAAACTTTTCATCCTTTAGCTCTTTACAGAAATCTCAATCACATTGGGGATAAAGCCAGGACTCTCCCCTGAGGATGAAACAACTGATGCTCATAGGGTGTCCCCCCTCCACCAGTTCCCCAATAAAGGTGGGAAGCTCAGAGACCTTGCTGTCCCCTGTTCACAGACAGGCTCCCTGGTGGTCAGGCTGGAGGAATTTACTTGCCAAGTGAGGCAACAATTCCACACATTTCCACTCATTTCTTGTCCTAATTATCTGGAAGTTTAAAGGTTTAGGGCCTGAAGCCATGCCACCATTGTCTTTTCCCATCACCTTTGGAGGTAGCTGAGTAAAGAGGAAACAATGATTTATGTATTTGGAGTCAGAGGTCCTGGCACCAAATCCTGGCTCTGCCACTTTCTGTTTCTTAGACTTTGGACAACTCTTTTCTGGGTTTCAATTTCCTTAACTGTATTGGTGAAATGTGTGGACCAGATAATATCCAAGTTGCAGTTCTGGAACTATGATTTTATGACAGTGAATGTAAGACAGTGCTTATTTACATTATGATATATATCATTTTAATTTATGTTTTAGATTTGTGTGATTACAAAATTATAATGCATTCTTCATTTTATTTGATAAATATACAAACTAATGAAATTGTTATGAATACTTATTAAAAAGTGTTGATAAGAACTTTAAAAAATGTAATTTGGAATCCACTGCCTTAAGCAAGGACAGATTCTGGGGGGATAGAGGAAGAGATGCTAATGTAGTGGAAAATTAGAGGTATCTGGATGGCACAGCAAAGAGTGCACTGCAGACTGAAGAAGACCTGACTATAAGAAATGATGACCTGGTTGATTTAGAAGAAAATATGGGAAGCCCTGGCCTTATGTTTTAGGATTTTTTTCGAGCAGAAGGCAGGGCAATTGGGGTTAAGCGACTTGCCCAAGGTCATACAGATAGTAAGTGTGTCAAATGTCTGAGGCCAGATTCAAACTTAGGTACTCCTGACTCCAGGGCCGGTGCTCTACTCACTGAATCACTTAGCTGCCCCAACACCTGGCCTTATGAAGGAAAATGCTATCTACCTTCAGAGAAACAGCTAAGTGGAAATAAGCATAGTATGGTGTCACACATGTATGTATGAGTGTGTATATTTATATATGTATACACACACATATATATGTTTATAGATATCTATGTATATGTATAGATATCCACTTTTAATTGTTGCTTTCTTTAGGGCACAGCTGGGGAGAGGAGGAAAAAGAAAGCAAAAAGCAAACATCAGAGAACAAAAGAAAACCTACAAGGAAGCAAAGAAAAGCTAAGCAGCTTTGAAAAATATGTATAGTATTAAACCTACAAGGAAGCAAAGAAAAGCTAAGCAGCTTTGAAAAATATGTATAGTATTAATTACAGAGGCTTTCTTGAGATGGTAATTTATTGTTTTATGTTGAATCCTCTCTTATGTTCTCTTGTGTATGTGGCAATGTTTTTTTCTTCTCTTTTTTATTAAAGTTTAAAATAAATAAATAAAACTTTACGAAGGAAAAAAAAAGATGAGCTGATTTCAAATCTAGCCTTGGGCACATTGTCTGTGTAACCATGGGCTATTCACTTACCCTGCATTTGCCCTACTTTCCTCATCTGCAAAATAAGGGTGATAATAACATCTACCTCTCAGAGTTGTTGTGTTCTGGATAAAATGAGATAATATCAATAAAGTGCTTTAGAAATCTTAAAGTGCTATATAAATGCTAGCTATTATTATTATTATAAAATAATTTAGGTATACAGAGTGGACCCCCCCCCATAACAATTTAGATTTGATAAATTAGGAAGTACAAAACCACTGAAGATTGCTGATGAGAATAATTCAAAAAAGTTTTAAAAAAACTGGAGATATCTAAGGTAGCATGGTGGATGGAGTGCTGGACTTGGGAATCAGGAAGACATGAGTTCAAATCCTGCCTCAGTCATTTGTTAGCTGGGTGACATTGGACCTGTCACTTAAGCTCTCCAAACCTCAGTTTCTCTCTCTCTCTCTAAATGGAAATAATAATAGCATCTATCTTACAGGTTGTTTTGAGGATCAAATGAGATAATATATGAAAAACACTTTTAAAAATTTTTAACATTCATTTTTTGAGTTCCAAATTCTCTTTCCCTTCCATCCTTCACCCCTCCCCACAGGGAAGGCAAGCAATATGATAACCATTATACATGTGAAGTTATGCAAAACACATTTCCATATTAGCCATATTATAAAAATAGCTAGAAAATAAAATGAAAAATGTTTCAATCTGCACTCAGAGTTTATCTCTGAATGTAAATAACACTTGATCATGAGTCCTTTGCAATTGTCCTACATCATTGTACCGATCAGAATAATTAGGTCTTTCATAGTGATTATTATTACCTTTTTGCTGTTACTGCATACAATATTCTTGTGATTCTCCTCGTTTCATTTTGCATCAGTTCATATAAGTCCAGGTTTTTCTGAAACTATTTCCTTTGTTATATCTCATATATAGCACAATAATATTCCATCACAATCATATGCCACAATTTGTTCAGCCTTCCCCAATTGATGCCCGTCCCCTCAATTTCCATTTTTTGCCACCATAAAAAGAACCATAAATATTTTCTGTACATACAGGTTCTTTTCCTTTTTTAAAAAATCCTTGGGATAAAGACCTAAAAGTGGTACTGCTGGGTCAAAGGATATGCACAGTTTTATAGCCCTTTGGGTATAATTCCAAATTGCTCTCCAAAACAGTTGTATCAGTTCACAACTTCAGCAATAGTGAATTATTAGTGTCTGTATTTTCCACATCCTCTCCAGGAATTGCCATATTCCTTTCCTCTCACATTAGCCAATTTAATAGGTATAAGGTGGTACCTCAGAGTTGTTTTAATTTGTATTTCTCTAATTATTATATGACTACTGATAGCTTTGATTTCTTCTTCTGAAAGCTTCCTATTCATATCCTTTGACCACTTAAAAACATTTTGTAAATCTTAAAGAGCTATCTAAGTGCTGGCTAGTATGATCTAAATATCAGTAACAGCAATATGCAAAATGGGACTTGGAACTTAGTAGTAAATCATTTCACTGTATCCTAATTCTTTGAATTTTTAAAATTTATGAATATATGCTAAATTTTAGTTAAATATAATATGAGATTACAGTCCATTCCTCAATCGTGTTAGATACCTATATTGTTTTTTGTTCAGTTCAACATCTTGTAACATTTTTTCCTTGCCAAATCAGATATCCACAGAAAAGGATATGTAGCAATAGGTTATAAAATAACTTCTCCCTTCCAGTGAGTTCAATAAATAATTTTCGTATGATTGCATGACTTACAATTATTATATTTAATTACTGATAATTATTATTTATTAACTTATAATTATTTTTTAAATTAAGAGAAAAATAATTATCAACAAAAACTAGAAAATTTAAAGATAGTTGTTAGAAGTTTATATGTAACGTAGGGGCTGGAAATGGCCATGATGTAAAGACGAAAAGCATCAACATGTTTGTGTGTCTGTATAAAAATAATTAGTGTGAAGTTTGGGGCTTGAGATTAGAAGATGTGATTTCCACTTACCATAGTATATCCAAACCACTGGATGGAAAAAAAATGGAGCCATTTTTAGAGGAAAGGTCACCAAGTCTTCCAACTCCTAGATGAATTTGAAAAGACTAAGAAGTATTTTTAGCAGAAGCAAAATTATTCCAAAACATCCAAAATTTCTTTGATGATTGAGAATAATATTTATCCAAAATCCAAACCATTATTTAAAGGTAGTCAGTGAAAAAGGAAAAAAGAAGAAGGAAAAAAAAGAAAGAAGAAAGGATCAAAGGAGGGAAGGAGAGAATAAACCAGTAGTTTCAGCTATACCAACCAATTTAATAGAATATGAAATGTGGAAAAAATATTTTACAATAAAAACAAATGGAAGATAAATTGTAATAAAATTGTATTTGTATTACTCCAAATCATGGTCATTGGTGACATGCAGTTCTGGGACAGTATAGCCTCCTTTACTGAAGGACCTGCTTTTGTTGGTCAGATCATACCTTGACTGTTGTATTCTCTTCTGAGCATGGTCATTTAGAAAAAAAACACTGACAAAATTCTACCCAAACATGGTGATTAGCATGGTAAGGAGACTGATATTGAGCCTGTACAGGAGGATGTCTAATCCACATCCTTGATTTTACAGTTGAATAAACTTAGGACAAGGGAGATTAAGTTATTTGCTTAACTTCATGCAGATTGAAAGGATCTTAGATGGATGTGAATCCATGGCCTCTGACTTCAAAGCCAGTGATTTTTTTGACTGTACCATGCTATCTCTCATGTTCTATGTATGACTCCTGAGATGCCTTAAAATTCCAGACTTCTGTGTTTTTAGAAGTAATTAATTCATTGATTTATGACCTTTAAGGTCCCATTAAATTTTAGTGTTCTATTACATGATGCCACGATACAGAATCTAGAAAAATGAAATAAAACTGAGCAAGAAAGCAGAGCAGTTGCACAAACAGGCAATGCAAGGAAAACCAGATAATTGGGTCATAGGTATCAAAAAGTTCTAGTGATGGTCCTCAAACAAATTTCTCAGCAGCTGAATGAGTCAGGAAATTGGAGGAATGATAGATGGAGATTTAGGGAGGTAGGTATTTAGTGTCAAGAAAGTCTGAAAGATAGTCCTATTATATTCTATCCTGGTCAAACAATGTCTGGAGTATTACATTCTAATCTAGGTGCCACACTTTTGGCTAAATGACTAAAAAGGGTATGTCCAAAAGAAGGCATCTAGGATGGGCAAGAGAAATGGAAATAAGTCATTTGAGAATCAGTAGAAAGTACTATAGACCCAAAGAAGCCATGCAAGTGGGAAAAGGATCTGTATGCACAAAAATATTTATAACAGCTCTTTTGTGGTGGCAAACAATTGGAAAGCAAGGGGATGCCCTTCAATTGGGGAATGGCTAAACAAATTGTGGCATATGAATGTAATGGAATACTACTCTGCTATAAGAAATGAGGAGCAAATGGACTTTATAATAACTTGGAAAGACTTACATGATCTGATGCTAAGTGAGAGGAACAGAACCAGGAGAACATTATGCACAATTGCACGGTATCTGTGATGACTAACTTTGATAGACTTTGCTCTTCTCAGTAATACAAGGTTCTAAGATAGCTCCAAAAGACTCATGAAGGAAAAAGCTGTCCACATCCAGAGAAAAAATTAGAGTCTGAATGCAGATTGAGGCACGCTATTTGCTCTTTTTTCCTTCTTTTTTGGTTTTGTTTCTTCTTTTTCATGGTTCATTCCATTGGTTTTAGCTCTTTACAACTTGACTATTGTGTAAATAAGTTTAATGTGAAGGTATATGCAGAACTTATATCAGACTACATGACATCTTGGGGAGTGGGAGAGAAAACTTGGAACTCAAAAACTTGTGGAACTGAGTGTGTTGTAAACTAAAAATTAAAAATAATTTTTTTAAAAAAAAGAAAGTACTATAGACATAACAGACTTAAAGAAGAGTAAACTTAGATGGGATGAAGTGATATGTTGGAGGGATTAGGCTCTGCTTAACACACCAGAATTCATGAATGACTGGTGAACATTCTAGAGAGATAGGTTTTGAACCATTATGAGGAAAAACTCCCAAACAATTCAATTTAATCCAACAAACATTTATAAGTACCTATAGTGCTAGGTAAAAACAAACAAACAAAAACATTGTACCAGGTGCTAGACATAATAACATAAAAACAAAACATCTCTTTCCTTCTTGTGTGTGGGGGGGAGGAGATAAAACACAAAATTGAGGAGTCAGAGAAAACTCAAACTGGGGTGGTGGTGGGGGATCCAGAAAGAGAACATTGTACGTAATCTGCTACTTGGAAGAAAACAAGAATTCTCAGAGATAGATATCTATGAGGACAGTGCCATTTAAGCATGAAAAGTGAATATATGGGGGTAGGCAATGGCATATTGAATTTAGTTAACAGCAAACAGTCCCAGTTAGCTGGAACATGGAATTCATGAAGGCAAATAGTATGAAGTAAGGTTGGAAAGATACATGGGAGCCAGATTATGGAGAGTCTTAAATGCAGGCTATGGAATTTATATTTTATCCTACAGACAATGCAGGGGAAGGTAGTATAGCATAGATTTAAAATCTTGCCTCTTATATATACTAGTTTTGTGACCGTGAGCAAGTAACTGAAACCCGGTGTCCTGGGAGACTCTTCAACAGCAAATATTACAGACAAGTTCCTGACCTGCATTGGAGAAAGTCTACCTATTGATTTTATACCAATGAAATCACAGGGTTATTCACCCCAAAAAGGGCAATTGGAACACAAAGAAGGTTTGTGAGCAAGGGTGCACTCCTTTAGGGGCAGCTGCATTAACAGAAGACAGAATGTAAAGGGGAGAGTCGTCCAAGCAATTAGAGTTGTCCAAAAGTGGAATGGACTACCCCATCACTGAGTTTCCCTCAGTGAAGGTCTTCAAGGGGGGGAAAGATTATCTTTGTCAGATAGGTTGCAAAAGGAGATTCTTGTTAAGTTATAAATTAGGCTCTATGACCTTTGAATACTATCTATTGTTATTTGGGTACTGAAAGCCTGGCATTAGATACGGGGTTTCAGTACGTAGGGAAGCATATAGGAGTCCAGGCACGGAGGAACTAGGGTCCTCAACAGAAAAATAGATGTAAGGAAAAGACGGTGTCATAAAGAAAAGAGCAACAAGGAACAAACTGTTGATAATAGGACATGGAGTCAAAGGGCTAACTATAGAGTTGCCTTGATAAAAACTCCCTGCAATATTTTGAATTTTAGCCAAACTGAATTGACTAGTCACCATCCCTCGTTCTTATCCTGACCTATCTTATCTCCATGATTGCATACTGTGACACTCAAAACTGTAATGCTCTCCCCTGGTATCTCTGTCTCTGTCTGTCTGTCTGTCTGTCTGTCTGTCTCTTCTGTCTCTCTGTTTGTCTGTCTGTCTGTGTCTGCCTCCATCTCTGTCTCTGTGTCTCTGTGTCTGTCTGTCTCTGTCTCTGTGTCTCTGTGTCTGTCTCTCTCAATCTCTCTCTGTCTCTCTGTCTCTCTGTCTCTCTGTCTCTCTGTCTCTCTCTCTCTCTCTCTCTCTCTCTCTCTCTCTCTCTCTTTCTCTCTCTCTGTTTGGCTTTATTTCTCTCCCAATGAGAAGAAGCTCCCTTACAATGCACTACCTCAAGTGTACTCTCCTATGCAGACCGTTTCTGATTTTTCTTTTCCTACTGATTTGGATAAATGGGTTTTCTCGGCCAAGTGCTGTGTGTTCATTGTGGAACTGATATTTGGTACAAAAGGTCCTTGAACATAAATTTTAGGGTCCTGCCTCCCTTTAATAATTAACAGCAATTAGAATTTAGCTTGAACCTAATCCAATCCCCTAGACTAATATTATTAAAGGGAGCAGATAGAATAAGAAGTTGAATCACAAAAAGTTTAAGCTAGTGAATTTTCATATTTGCCTTCTCAAATCTATATTGAGTTGCCTTTGGTGCCTCTTAGAAGATGGTTATATTAATTCTATATGATTCCAGCCATCATTAGAACTCAACCCATGTCTCATCTTCATATTGTCTAAGATTTTTTTTTTCTGTCTCAGCTGAAGACATAGGATAAATGGGGGGGGGGAGGGAAAGAGGGAGAGAGGGAGAAAGAGAGAGAAAGAGAGAGAAAGAGAGAGAGAGAGAGAGAGAGAGAGAGAGAGAGAGAGAGAGAGAGCAAATAGTTTTCTTCAATCTACATTCAGACTCCACAAATCTTTCTCTGAATGTGGATAGATTTTTCCATCATTAGTCTTCTGCAGTTGTCTTAGAACCTTGCATTGCTGAGACAAGCCAAATCTATCAAAGTTATTCAACTCACAATGTGTCTGTAACTGTGTACAATGTTCTCCTGGTTCTACTCCCCTCACTCAGCATCAGTTCATATAAGTCTTTACAAGTTATTATTAAGTCTGTCTGCTACTTATTTCTTATAGCACAATAGTATTCCATTACATTCATATACCAAAACTTGTTCAACCATTTTCCAATTGATGGGCATGATATTATTTTAAAAGAGTAAAATTAGATCATTACTTCAAATAGTTCTTCTGGGGAGATATAAAATAAAATTATTTTCTTTATTCAAGACTCAGGTCTGTGCACATATTCTCTGAAACTTTTCCATTCCCTCATTGTTAAGGCTGTATGCCCTTTAAGTTATAGTGGTTTATATGTGTTTATCTGTGTATATGTGTACTTAACCCTGCCTCACACACAATTCCTTTGCTAGCAGATACAGTCTCATTTATATCCAGTACCTAACATGATGATATCCATAATAGATACTTTAAAAATGTTTGTTAAATGAATTGAATGGGGATTCAAATCTGGGTATTTGGACATTAAGTCTAGCATTCTCTTTTCTACTGAATAGATCAATTCCTCCCTTTTATCACCAAAGGAGAGCTCAAGCTCTCTATCATTGCTATTTCCCTTGTAGGTGAACATAGACTCTTGCCACTGACTCAGGACCTTGGGCAGACTTCTTCTCTGTACCTTTTGTAAGGAAAAACAAAAGGCATAGCTATATAAGTTAAGATACCTTTGTTTTCTCTGCTTATGATGCAGTAAACAAAGCATTTCAAAATTTATTCTGGGCTATGCCACCAAATCACTTCTACATTTTTCTTAATTAACTTTTGAGTTTGATTCATATTTTTGATACAAAACGTCAATAATCATAAAGAATCAATTTGTCTGCTCTGTCTATATTCCTTTATGTTTAACAAATTCCTATGCATTGGGATGTTGGACAACTATCATTGTCTAATGGGCTATCTGATAACACTAACTCTAGTTTAGATCAGTTGTAGGAAAGAAGGGATTATTAGACTTCAGATTCTAAATTCAAATGTGTAGCTCTTAGTTCCAACAATCACCTACAACCTTTAACTGGAAACACTGGAATGGGCAAATACCTCAGAAATGTTGAGATCTTGAACTTCCAGATTATATCTCTCCCCTTCCAACTAGAAGAATATCCTGAGAATTAGTACAGTCTCCAGAAACAAGAAATCTACATCAATTTCAATGATCTTACATAACTATAAGCCACCAAGATAGACAAAGTAATAGAAGAGGAGACAAATGTTGATTTCTCCTCAACATTTTCTCTTCTCCTTTTCCTCTTTCCTCCCCTGCCCCACCCCTCCCCAGTCACTTCTCGATCTTCCAGGATTTATCAGCAACAATCCAGGCATTAGTTACCTGAGAGCTGGCAGATTAAAGATATGTCCAATATGATCTACTGAAAAAGGAAGTGGGGCAGGGGTCAGGAAATTTGGCTGCTATTCTCAGCTCCAGCAATGGTATAACCCTAGACAACTGCCTGATCTTCCTGGTTTCAGTGCTTCTCTGCCTGTATCCAGGGATTAATAATATCCAGCTCTTCCTAATTCACTGCAGTGTGGTAAAGATCACACACATAGCGTGTGAATGCAGTAAGAGTTCCCGGGTGTAATAGTACTTTGAAAATTCAACAGATCATTATTAAAATAGAAACTTGTAATAACATTGTACAATAGAATTTGGTATGAGGTAGGTACATGTTGGACCCCATCCAAGATTTTTAAAATTAATATACCAATAGAACTTCTTTCAAAAACAGCTTCTCTTCTAAGGCAGTTCTTTAGCCTAGACCAAGAGGATGGCCAGACAGTGAAGCTGTCATTCATTACAGAAAGATTTTGGCCCCAGTGGTTTCCTCCCCTGCAGTAAAGATTCACAGGATGGCCATTCTCAAAGTCACATAAGATTCTGATGTATGCTTTGGGATATGATTAGAGTTTTCAATTATTTTAGCTCACAAACCTACATTTTCTTTACATCTCAAGGGAAAATGTATGTTTCGCTTCACTCTCTGCTCTCAGATTTATCACACTTTGAGTATGAATGTATTTATTGTTCTCTTCCTCTTCTATTCCTTGACCTCATCCAGACCATCTCTTTATTGGCCCTCTTTTTGTTGTAAGACTTTTATTGAACCTTGTCAATCCCAAGCTCCTAAAATTTTCCAACCCTTAATCCTGATATCTCAATATTCTACCTGTTCAATGGCTCTTATTCCTTCCACTTGTTATGGGCCCATTTTTCTTCACCAGTCTTTGTACTGTTAAGTGAGGGGAGAAACCTTTTCTTACATTCAATGAAGGATTAGTCATCTTGAATATCTGAAATCACAGCAGCTGTTGGCTCAAGGACATTCTGAGCAAAGCATTATTGTTTTTCTTGAATTTCTATAAAATTTCATTTGTGCTTGGTATAGACAAAGAGGGAAAAAATCAGCAGTACTAAAATAATCCACTCTCCTTTCCACTGAATTCAATGCTTTCAAGTAAGAGAAATCTTTTTTTTAATGTTCTTTAAGCAACCATGTAGCTGCAGGAAGGACATGCTATCAAAGCACACCTTGTGGTCTCTGAACAGAATGAGTGTGCATCTATTTTTTTTCAGATCATTAAAAGAAATGCAAAGTTAGGAGGGGAAGAGATCTGAAATCTTATTTTTGCATTCTCTTAAAACATTCTTTACTCCTTATTTCCTTCAGTTAAGGGAATGATAAAAGCTTCCAAAGAAAAAATGATGACCATGTCCAAGCTTTGAGTGCCCCGAAGTAAACTAATGCCTACTTAGGCATCTTAGTAAGTATCACAAACATTACATTCTGGGGATGAATCTCCTTTGCCTCAGGCCATTTCTTTATATTTTACACTAGAAAGAAAAAGACATTTTAAAATATGTGGGGATTTAGTTCCGTTTTTAAGAACTAATATTAATAACCAAACTGAGGCTTTGAATACAGCCTCAAAGAAAAATGGTGTCTGCTAACCTAGGACTAGCCTAGCTAAGTGTGGAGAGGCACATTACCTATAGGTAGACCAGTAAGTGATTAATTCTGTGTTTATAGCAATCCATGAATTTCAACAAAATGCTTTCAAGATACTAGTGAAATAATTGCCTGGACAGGTGAGCCTTTCCTAGTTGACACTTGGGCTTAAAGAGGGAAAGAAGACAGAGATAGGGAGGCAAGATACTGAGCAGAGTTGTAAATGGGAAGGGCAGCCAAACAATTTTCCATCAAAGAAGAAGACCAAGATAGTGCTTAATTGAGTCCTCTGATCAACACTTAACAAGCAAATGGAGGTATATTTATTAACCCATCGTGGGTATATTGAAATTATAGACTGAATTAAGATTCAGACCATCCTACAATAGTATAAATGAAACAAACCTTGATGTTATATATTATACTGAATAATATTGAAACCAGAGGAAAGACGAAGAAATGTTCTTCCATCTTTTTGCTGAAGAGGTGGAGAACTACTGATATGGGTTATTTCATATGCTGTTATATGCTCCTCTCTATTTGAGTTCTGTTTATCTATTATTTGTCTGTTACAAGGACCGGGATGTGATGAAGGAATCCAGAAAGGACTGATATATGAATTAAACATTAACTAAATTTAAAAAAAATAATAATATTGTTCTAATGGCAAAGCTATGACAGTATTTTTACATACTCCTCACATTCCTTTCAACAGAAAGCATTATACTTATTTAAATAATTTTAGGATAAAAATCCTTTGTAGGAGTGGAATGTAAGGGGCTAGAGGTCATAAAGGAATATACAGAGCCATAATTTAAGAAAAATGAATCAATTATTTAATCAATAAAATGTAATCAAGCCTTTGTTCTATGGCCAGGACTAAGCACACAAGAAAACTGTAGGTTTTTCTCTGTTTTTAGGAAATTATAATCTACTTAGGAAAATAAAAGCAGCATTTATTAAATAATGATTAAATGTAAAACTATGTGGCATTTATGCTAAAATACAATAGAAATTCAGAGAAGAAATCAATTTAGACTGGGCTGGAAAAAGCCTTTTATAGAAATTGGAGCTTGAACTTAGCCTTAAAAGTGTATATGATTGGGAAACATAGATGCAAACACAGAGAGTATTCAGGGTGGTCTGGGAATACGGGAAAAGGGGAACATGGTGCATAATACAAGTTCCTTTACCTTCTGGAATACCATAATCCTATCCCTCAGATCCTTTAATGTAGAAGCTGCTAAGTCCTGTGCATTCCTGACCGTGGCTCCTTGACATTTAAATTGTTTCTTTCTGGCTGCTTGCAGTATTTTCTCCTTGACCTGATAGTTCTGGAAATTGCCTACAATATTCCTTAGAGTTCTCATTTTGGGATACCTTTCAGCAAGTGATAAGTAGATTCTTTCAATGACTATTTTACCCTCTTGTCCTAGGATATCAGGGAAGTTTTCCTTAATAGTTTCTTGACAGATACTGCTCAGGCTCTTTTTTTATTATTTTTTTAAATTTAATACATTTAGTTTTCAGCACTGATTTTCACAGGACTTTGAATTACAAATTTTTCCCCATTTCTACCCCCCCCACTCCAAGATGGCGTAT
>JAQQSZ010009259.1:0-12820 GCA_028646595.1 Phalanger gymnotis
TTTATCCAATGAGATATTTCACATTGTCTTCCATTTTTCCATTCCTATGTTTCTGTTTTATAATATCTTGATTTCTCATAAAGTCACTAGTTTCCACTTGCTCTAATCTAATTTTTAAGGTAGTATTTTCTTCAGTGGTCTTTTGGACTTCCTTTTCCATTTGGCTAATTTTGCTTTTCAAAGCATTCTTCTCCTCATTGGCTTTTTGGAGCTCTTTTGTCATTTGAGTTAATCTATTTTTTAAGGTGTTATTTTCTTCAGTATTTTTTGGGTCTCCTTTAGACAATTTTGTGTCTACTTCTCTTACTTGCTTTTCCAAATTGAACTCCTGTACAAGAGAAAGGATCACAGTTAGGTTGCATATTCACATACATATATGAACGTGTATATATATATATGTATATATATATATGTATATGCATGTATGTATACGTGTATATAGATATATATAACACATGTATGTATATACATACATATTGCAGATAGATATAGATGTAGCTATAGACAAGGATAAGGAGGATAGGGAGAAGTAGAAGAAGAGATATTTTGAGGAGGGGTAGTGAAAAACATGTCATATGCAAGAACCTTTAAGAGGGTTAAATTATCAGGCCCTGGTAATGAAGCAACTATTTTATAAGCAAATATGATTCCTAAATAACTTATGAAGAAATTTATTCCATCCTAGATCACAATCTGCACTTAGGGTTGGTTCAGAATTCTTTAGGATATTTCTCTTCTTGTTTGCATCTGCTTTACTGAAGCTGCTAAGGTTGATGATTCATTTCTTCTGGATGGTGTGACAATAATGAAATGCTGATGATGCCTTCGGGTAATTCACTAGAAAGCACTTTTCAATAAACTCGGAAAGTGTTGTTTTAGCAATTGAAAAATAATTAAGATGCAATAAGGGAAGCAAACAACTATTGTGAACAGATACTCAAGTCATCAGATCACAGGGCCAAGAGAAGTTCCATCACCTGGGGAAAAAATGCAATATTTACATAACAACGTGGCTGTGGGACAAAATCCACAAGAGTCCAAAGTAAAATGATAAGCACTTTTCAGCAAAATGGTTTTTGGAATGTAGAAATGGTTCCATGGGACCTAGTTTTCTATATTATGGAAGGTGGGTAACAAGGATCTTAACTATGACAGGGCCATTTGGACTTTGCCTAGGGTTGCTCAAACTTAAAGGGTAGCAACCTTACACACACACACACACACACACACACACACACACACACACACACACACACACACACACACACACACACACCATCCTTTGGAAAGGGCCTTTTAACCCTATGGGTTCATGCTACCATCAATGAGATGACCCAACTATATATTCTCAATGAGGATTTTCCTTATCCACACATAAACTTTTGAAAAGGAATCTTTCCACCATTCAACAGGTCTTCATTTCAGTCTCTCTGCACAACAGGGCTAACAGTCAATATTAGTGTATTGATAGGCTATCCTTTCCTTGCTACATGGCTACTCCAACCTTATTTTCCAATCCTCCATTTGCTGAATGATATCTTCAAATAGCCTTCTTCATGCAAGTCCTCATTAGTTGATTGCTGCAGTCTCTGCCAAGCCACAACTGCCTTTTGTGTAAACAGCAATTTTGGCTCTTCGGGAAGTGAGGTATTCTGTAGTTCCCAGTCACAAATCATAACTAAAAGAATACTAGTGTTCACAAACTAGATTTGGATTTCAGAGAGAATCTTTTAGTCACTGAATATGTTGCAAAATTCACCAAATGTGTCCTTTTATATAGTAATGGATCTAATTCATACCCTAGTTATCACATCTGTCTAGGGAACGTTGATTCATAGAGACACTCAGTAGACTTTCAATCCATTGTACAGTGTACAATAAGCATTGCTGAACCAGGTTGTTTTCCTATATGAATAATTAAAACAATCTTTTTTTGAGTTCTAATGGTTCTCATTGAGGGGGTTCTTTAATATTCTAGGGTTTGAGGCAAACAGCATGATGACATATACAAAAAGATACATCTGGAGGAGCTCACCATCTAAAACGAAATCCTCTTCCATGTGGGCGCTGTCCTGGCCAACCACCATGATCACAGTAAGCAAAGAGCTGCCTATTCTATTCCTGGTTTCTTTTTGGTATCTGGAGATTGTTGAATTTTTTGTGTTTGTCTGTATCAATGAATTGTGTATGATCTAAATATATCTGTGCAAGATGCATTATTAAATAAGATCTTGTAAGGTTATATTTGCATTTAACAAGTCAACTGCTGGCTGGATTATTCACTCGTTTATTTATTTATTTTACTTCTCTTTACAAGTCAACTACTTCTTTTTATTCATCCAGCCACTTATCTATCCATTTGTTTAACAATTTATTTGTTTACTTATTTTTGTGTTCATTTTTTATTGATTGCTCATTTATTCAGTTTATTCTTTCTCTAAAATATTCAAATGGATCTTTGATATCATTGATCAAAAAATAATACATGTATGCATGCCCATCTTGTGTAAGGAAACAGCAAAATCTGACATATTTTGCATCTTTTAGTATGCTATAGAAAATGTTTTTAGGAATTCAGTCTTCCTACTTCTCATTGATTTTTTGATAAATAAGGAAATTATTCCTTAAAATAGTTTATAGAAGAGAAATTCTCCACTGTTTCTTTTTGGTCAATATTGCACATTGTTAATAGTGGGCATGAATAGTGCATAATACATTGTTAATGGAAAATGGCCAAGAAAAGATGGAAATATGCCATTAGGAAAACATTTGACTGGAAAAACAGTGAGATTTAATTGAATATAAAGATTGAGTCATGAGTTATGGACAATACATATGTTCTATTTCAAAAGATGGAAAGGAAGAAGCCTGCACATTAAGTGATTGAATGGAATCCCTATAGAAGATGTGAGAATGTGAAGATTTCTCACAGAGCCAAAAGAGGTTAATGGGTTAGGATCTGTACCATTGGAGGCAAAAGCAGCATTGATGTGATAATGGATACATCATAGTGTCGACACGTTGAAGGAGCAGAAAAATTCAAGCCTGAAAGTGAGAAGTCAAGTCATTTCATCTCTTAGATTCACTTTTCTCACTTGTAAAATTGGGAATATCATACTTTGCGAATCCATCAGTCTCAGTGTTGTGGTGAGGAGCAGGTGAGAAAACAAATTTCTATTGAAAGAGCTTTTCAGTCTTTAAAATGTTTTTTTTAATGTTTTATGATTGAATTGAAGCTGCTATCATTATAACAATAATTCAAGTGGTTGTTCTATGATTCTCTTAATCAATTGTCCTTATTCATTGCCCCTTCTCCCTCTCTCTTTTTCCTTATTAACACCTAATTCCACAGAGGACCCACCTTTGGGTATTATTTGGGATTTTCACCCACCATTGGGAAGCTAGCCAGTTGCAGGACTGCATATTGGCATCCAAGGAAGTTTTTTTTATTTTGTTTTGTTTTGTTTTTAAGAATGAGAAAAACAAAATCTGAAAAGAATGCAGATTGCACTAAGCCTCTTTGTTTTTATGCCTCAAGGCCACATTCTATAAAGCAAGAGAGCCTTTTAAAAAGACCAAAATAATGATATGGCATAAATAATATGCCTAATTATATTGAAAAAAATTAGAATAGAGCTTTGAGACAGGGTCACTTTGTGGCAATTGGAAAGGGGTGTAATTGAGTGCTGAACAATTGCAGAGATTCAGTTCTCATATTAGCTTCACTGTGTGCAATCAGGAGGCTTATTTATTTTATTTTCTTCCTTCCTGGGTGTTTTCTTTTTCATGCTGTTGTCCAGAATTGTAACCAGGGTTTGCCCCTGTCCTATTCGAGTCGACTGAGTCTTTAGACTTAACTAGATGGTAATTGAAATAGCCAACTAATACTTTGGGCTGAAAGAATTGTGGGGTTTAAAAAATATTATTTCAAACTTCTAAACTTGAGTTTGTAAATTTGTTTTGAAGTATAAGATGGAGTCTGTATGCCTAGACAAAAAATTCAGAGGAGATTGTTTGGGGACATCTTCCCAGTTTTTAAGGCATTGCATTTAATGATGTGTAGCATCAGGCCAAGATAGGGATTTTCATTTGAGGCTGTATTAGGAGAGGCTTTTAAAGCAAGGAGAAGTGCATCCTTCTTTCCTACTCTGGCCTCACCAGGTTACGTATGGAAGGTTGTGTTAAGTTCTGAGTTCCATGTTTTGGAAATAAGCTAAAACACATTCTGTCTAGGGAAGAATGTTTACAATCAATTTATAAAATAGACAAGGAGGCTGATTTAGGTTCCCTTATAAGGTAACACTACCTAACAATTAAAGTCACACATAAATAAATCAAAGAAGAAAGAAATTTCAGACTTTGAAAGATGCTCAATGGCCATGTTGTCCAAGCTGTCTGAGCCAAATCTGAAATAATACTTTTCTCTACAATATCCTCACCAAGTGAAGGTCTTCAAGAGGGGGATCCCACTACCTCCAGAGGCTCCCCATTCCACTTGGCGGGGTACTTACAAGTAATGGGTGGCCTCTAGAGATAGCAGGTATTCTCTCTTAGGAGGCTTTGAGTAAAATCAGGAAGATGACTGGTCATTTACATCAGAGAAGGGATGGTTGTTAATGTGTGCATTAGAATAAATGAATTCTTAAATCCCTCCAAGTCTTAGTTATTATAATTATTCTGTGAAAGAGAGAAAGAAGGGAAAAATGTCCCCCAAATGAACTCCTTTTTTCCTTCGCCTGCTCCCAAATCTTTTCCTTCTTCCCACCAAATTCTGTACTTTTGTTTATATCCCTGTCTCAGGTTGCCCAGCCACAAAAGCACATGATTCCCGTGGACTGGCTCTCCTTCATTGAATCACATCAGTTATCAGATCTTGATCATTTCAGCTCATCAACATTTCAGCTCTGTCCCATTAAAGATGATAATTTCTTATGATAAGTTTCCATGATTAACTCCTTGGGCTAGTTCAAGAACTGCTGGACAGATATCCTCACACCTCTTTCTCCTGTAACCCAACACCACATTTTATCCTGCTGCCAAACAATTGTACTTAGGCATAAATCTATCATTTGAGCTACCCGCTCATTTATTTTACCCTCAGTGGTAACAATTGTCTCTATCAATTTGCATAACAACAACAACATTGTAAAGACAAACAAGTGTAAAAGTTGTAAGAACTCTGATCAATGTGACGATCATCCATAACTGCAGAGACCCTAAGAAAAAGCAGGTCAGCAAAAGGCAATTGACTCAGAAGGCAGAAGGGAACAGACAATTGGCTTGCAAACAGGGAATGAATGAATGTATTTTGCTTGACTACGGATATCCGGTACAGAGATATTTTTGTCTCAATAGGGTGTGTAGTGAAGGAAAAAATAGATACCTGTTAATTTAAAAAAATAAAATTTACTTTAAAATAAAAATTAGACTAGATTTCTGATTTTCCACTCTCATCTTCATCCTACGTGTACATGACATGTCTTTCCTTCCCCCACTCCCATTAGGTTTTATGTTCTTTAAAGGCTGAAAGTGTTTGCTTTGTTTTTTTTCCCTCTTTGTATACTGAGTAGGCATAGCATAGCATGGCATAATCACAGAATCACAGAGATGGAAGGGGCATGTTCGTAGAAGGACAGAGATCAAAGAAAGATTCTATGTATTTCAACATTACCTAATCAATAATCTCTGTGTCTGCAATGCATCCAATAAGTGGACATCCACTTATGGTCAGTATCTTGCAAAGCAGCACATTCCACTGACAAATAACTCTGATTATCAGCCAGATGACCCTGCTTCTTTCAATTCTGCCTTCTATTGTCAAGCAGAATGAAGCTAGTCCCCCTTTCCAGGTCATAGCCTTTCAAATACTTGAAGATGTTTCTCATGCCACTTTAAAGAGGCTCTTCCCCATGCTGAGTCCCCAGTTCCTTCCAATGATTTCCACATCTCCCAATTCCCTCTGCAGGGTTTTTAGCTCTGGAACCTTTCCAGCTTTGCTGAGTTGCAGACAGGAATTGACAGTGTTGAGTAAAGAGGAAGGATCGCCTGCCCTTTTTGGAAGCTGACTCTCCATTAGCATTATCTGCTACCACATTACCTTTGGGCTGCAAACAAATCAGGTAGAAGGAAGCATTCCAGGAAACTCCCCACTTCTTCAAATCACTGGCCATTTGGCTCAACACCAAGAACATACTTGATTTGTATTCAGAATATGATGGTATATCCTGATATCAGACCTCTATCACGGACTTAGAAACCTATCTACAAGATTTTGTATTTAAATGGAATGAATTTTAAAAACATTTTGTTGCATCTTTTGTCATATATCTGAATATTTTATGAGGATCCCCAAATTTAAATCTCTCTTGCGATGAAGAGAAACAATGAAGTAAACCCCCAGCCACAGTGGCCCTGAAGATGCACATGTCATAAGATTACTCTGGCTCCCTATCCCAGAGCCAAGGGGTTCCCATCTCCCCTCAGCATTCCAGGCTATGACCCAGAGGGAGCCTCTTACCTAATGCTGTTACCTCAAGATTCCTGGCTTTCTTGTTCCATCTGTTAGAGACTCATTGCAAAAACCTCAGCTTCATGTGGATACATAACATTGTGTAGTTCTTACAAATGAATATTAACTTCAAACACAGAGCACCAAACACACATATTATTATTTTATCTATTATCACTCAAGCATATTCTCTCTTATACGACCTTGGTCTCTAAGCAAGTAGAATCCAAACTTAGATCAGTTCTGGCATAGCACTGGTTCCACCAAGTTCATGGCTAGATAGACCATGACTGCTTTGTGGATCTTTCTACCTGCCTGGGCTCTCAATATAACTTCCCCAAGTCAACCATTCCTCATTCCTGGGGAGATGTGGGTGCTGCTTGTGGCTGTACAAAGCTTCTGACCATGGTTGGAGAAGCTACTTCTTGAATATAGGGTATAAAAGAAGGAATAAAAACGAAAGGAACCAAGACACCTTTCTCAGGGCCATGTGGCCTCAGGGAGCAATAAAACCAAAGGCCTTTCCCCTTAGAAAACAGTTTCTCACTGTTCTCACAATCAAAATAGTTGCTGATTTACCCCATGTACATGAGACAAAGAGGAAATAGCCAAGCAGACAATACTTCTGGAATTCTCTGCTGCCAATCAAGGAGCTTACTTTTCATCATGCAGTTAGGTAGGCAGAACCAGTTATAGAATGGCTGAACATGCTCTGCAGTCTCTCCCAGTCTCTACTATTTCACATCCTCATAATTGCCCCAGAAGCAAGCTCCCTAGAGCATCCTTCAGATGGCGAGGTCGAATCAGCTAAGACAGCTGATACAGTCTATGCCTCCTCCAGACCACTTTACAAACATATTACATATTTGATATTTGGCTTCAAGATTCTCCAATCTCTTTGCAATGAGAGAAGACAAATATTTCCTTATCTTTTTTTAAAGACTTTCATTGTGTCTTCAGGTTCTTTCCAGTGATACGCACTTTTATATTGCTATAGTCATTGTGTGCATTTTTCTCTTGGTTGGGCTTATTTTGTTTTCATTCATTCATTCATTCATTCATAGATGTATTTATCCACTCCGTGAACATTTGTTAAATACCTACTATGTGCCAGCCAATATGCAAAGCACTTGAGATACAAAAAAGAAGTAAAAGATAGTCCCTGCCCTCAAGGAGCTTATAATCTAATGTGGGGAAACAATATGCAAACACACACACACACACACACACAATATATATATATATATATGTGTATGTGTGTGTATGTATATGTGTGTACACACACATATATATGTACATATATATATGTGTGTGTCTGTCTGTCTGTCTGTCTGTGTGTGTGTGTAGCAAGCTTCATAGTGGATAACCAGGAAATAATCAAAAAGGAAAGGGGCTAGAATTAAGAGAGGTTGAGGACAGCTTCCTGAGAGAGGTGTGATTTTAGTTTCTACAAATCTTCCCATGATTCCAATTTTGTTTTATTCGTCATTTCATACTGCACAACAATATTGCATTCTGTCAGGGTGCCAGAGTATTGTAGCCATTCCCCAAGAAGTTGGACCCACTCAGTTTCAAGTTCTTTTGTACCACAAAAAGCACTGTTACTGATAGGGTTGTTCACATGGGCCTTTGGTTTCTCTCTCCCACTTCTCTATGTTACATGCATGATGGAGACAACACTGGGCTTAAGGGTCTATTAAAGAATATGAAAAGTTTAATTCATTTTCTCCCATAATTCCAACCTAGAATCTGAAATAATTGAATCATTTCACAGTTCCAATAACAGTGTACCAGCATGTCTATCTTAGTATATCTATAGCCTCTAGTACTGAATATGTATATATCTACATCTATGCTGTGTGCAGTGTGTGTGTGTATGTTTGTGTATTTACCAAATACTTACCACATATCGGATAAGAGAAACTTGTCTGCATTCACTGTGGAACACTAGACAATTCTGCATAATCCTATGTATCTCTTATCTAGTGCTTCCTTTTTTTGTAAATATATAATAACTTAAACATGTACATTTCAAAGCAGTCCTCTTTGTCACTGATTCTTTATGGCCTGCCTTTTGTCCTCTCCTAATTTTCTTGGTATTTATTTTTTAAGGGAGAATCCAAACCCTAGAGTACCTCTCCTACCTACTGCAAAACTTAAAAAAAAAGAAACAAATGATTGTAGTCAAGCAAGACAAATTCCTGCATTGGCCACATTCATCTAGCATTGTGAGTCCAGAGACTCTGTGTAAGAAGGTGAGTAGGTTGTGTGATTATTGCTGATGATATTTTTCTGGTATCTTTATTGGAAAATGCATCAGTCAGAATCCTTAAGCCTTTCCAAATAGTTTGTCATTAATATTGTTGAATCAAATGTTCTGGTTCTGCTCACTTAGTAATAGTAATTAAGGTGGCACTTTTTGCTTTTCTTCTCTTAAGTGCCTTTAATGATTCCGGCCTGTGAATGGGGCAGATAAAGTACCATCTTTTTTCTTGGTTATTTCTCAGCACAGAGACAATTGGGAGTCATTGATTTGCATGTGATGTGATACTGGGGATCAGGAAGTATCCCACCCCCAGCCTGGGTGAGGTCAGAGCCCTCAGGGCTCTGAACAGGATATAGTTGAGGACAGCTTGGCATTTGACGTTTGGGGGCACATTCATGGACGTTGTGTTGAGACTCTGGGTAAGCTGAAGCTGCCCTCCTCCCCAGCTTTACAACTGAGATGTTGGTTCTTCTCCAGTAACTATGTGTTGTGATTTGAATCAGACAAGATCTGTCTGTTGATGTTTGTAATTTGTTTGTATTTGCTCTGAAGTTCAGGGCACCGGCTTTTCCCCTGAACTAAGTGAATGATATTTGTGTGTTGGTTTGAAATAAGATTGTTAACCCCTTAATGCTACTTTCCTTACTAAAGCAGCTCCAAAGGACCTGTGCTGGCAGATTTCTGGGTGCTGGTTGTTGGTGGATCTTACTCCCCCACAACAGCTGCTAGCAAGATTGTTACTATGCTTCCCTCTTCAGTTCACAGAAGTTTTTTGAGTTTTCTTTAAACAGTCCCTTTCATCATTTCATACAGCATATCAGTATTCCATTATATTAATATAGGTTTACTTGGGCTTCCATTATCAAAATAATGGGCACTTCCTTTGTTTCCACTTGTTGTTTTTGTTCCTGTTGCTTGTCAATCCAAAAAAAAGATGAGTATATATCTATATCTGTATCTGTATATATACATATACACCCACATAATACATATATGCATTGCACAAAATAATATGTAACAGATACAATACAACCTTATGCAATATGAGGATGATACGACATAACATAAATATCACTGCTAACATGATTGTTGCTTGTTGGGTTCTACTTTCCTGGCTTTTCAAAATCACTGGGGAGATGCGGGTAGATGGGGCATTGTGACTGCACAGCTATCCTGGCCAAGGTTGGCGAAGCTACTCCTTGCAATAAGATTACTGTGTGTTTGTGTGTCTTTTTACCACCACCCCCCTTTTTTTTTCTTTTTGAGGTATTGACCTAGCTGTGGTATTTCTGGATCAAAGGGTAGGCAGAATTTTGCTACTTTTGGAGATTCGTTCCAAATTGCTTTCAAGATGACTGGACCCATTCCCAGCTTGACCAACAATGAATTAGTGTGGTTTTTTTGCCCAGTTCCCCCAATATTTGTCATTTAATTTTTGGCAAATTAGCACCTCATATTGTTGTAATTTGCATTTTAATTATTAGTGATTTTAATAACATGTCATCAAAATTATCCATTTAACCTTCTTGCAATTCCGTATTGTTTTTAATTATAAAATCTTCCCCTACCCACAGATCAGTCATTACACCCAAGGTACCAGACACTGTTCTAAGTCAGCTTTGGGGATATGAAGAAAGCCAAACACAAGTCCTGTCCTGAAGGAGCTCTCACTATAATGAGGGAGACAAGATTCAAATAACTCTGTACAAACAAGCCTGTGACACAGTAAATCAGATATAATCTCAGAGGGAAAGCCTTGGACCCATACATCTTCAAGGTCATTGTTTTAATGTTGTCATTTGTTTATTATGTCATGCTTTTGATCTATGACTTCTTTCTATTTGGGGCATTGCTTGGTCTATGATGGGAGATGTTTTTGCTCTAGATCAAGTTTCTTCAAGATTATTTTTTTTCTCAGAAGTTTATTTTTATTTCTTTCTAATGATGATTTTATATGCATTAGCCAGTTGGGGGCTTTATCACACACTGGGCTGCTCTGTTTGTTTCCTCTTATACGCTGTGTCTCTAATCTATTACCTTGATTGACCCAGCTATCTTCTAGCTAGCACAAAAATGCTTTGATGATTAATTCTTGGTGGTATAGTTTGAAATCTGGCTGCCCCTCTCTTTTCCATACTTTTTTCATTATTACCCCTAGGATTCTTTACCTTTTGCCTTCGAGATGAATTTATTTGTTTCAAACACTTAAAATTATCATGTGATAGTGTGGATGCTACGGCATGCAATAAGTTAATATAGGTCATTTGTTCATTTTCATTATATCAGATTAGTCTACCTGTATACGATAACTATCTCTCACATTATTAAGATCTGTATTAATTGCTGTGTAATTATGTGTATAGTTCTTGTATGCATATAGCCATATGTACTTTTTGATTGTCTTCTTACGTAGCATATTTTAACTCCCTATTAACGTGGTTTTGTTCTGACCTTTTCCATCAAAAGATTATTCTACTTGGAAGAGAAAACATTAATTAGTCTTGGAATCTCCTTATCATCTGCTATTATAATTTCATCCTCTCTAATAGCAGCCCTATCCTTTCTTTTGTTCTTCTCTTTTTGCCAATACAGAAACCAATAGTAAACAGAAAGTTCACCGGCCTCTTCCTTTCTTCACTGCATTCATCAATACCCAGCTTTCACATTTGTTACATTATTCTTATAGGACTGTGTCACAGCTTTCTATCCTTCCTTCACTACTTGCATTTTCTTCCACCTCACCTTCAAAACTCTAAATTGTCTTACGAGCGCCCCGTGCATCCACAGCATTCTCTCTATATTTGAATCTTCCTTCTCGCCCCTTATTAGAACATTTTCTGTGTGTTCAGAATTTCATTCTTGACAACTTCCTCATCATCCTAGACTGATTTGACCTGTAGCACTTTACTCCACCAGATTGTGCCTAACTTTTATTCAAACCCTCAGAAATCTGCTCTCTTAAAACTGAATTTGAGGGGGGCGGAGCCAAGATGGCAGCTGGAAAGCAGGGATTAGCTTGAGCTCCCCACCAAGTCTCTCCAAAAACTTATAAAAAATGGCTCTGAAACAATTCAAGAACTTCAGAACCCACAAAGTGGCAGAGGGAAGCAGGACTCCAGGCCAGGACAGCCTGGATAGTCTCTGGGTAAGGTCTATACCGCACAGAGCTGGGAGCTGAGGGGAGGGGAGAAGAGCTGAGGGAAGCAGAGCCCAGCATGGGCGGCGTGGACTGACCAGACCGCAGACCGACTAGACCGGGAACCGGGCAGAGCATGACCTAGCGCCCTGAATCAGTGAGCTGCACCAGACCTCTCAACCCACAAACACCAAAGACAACAGAGAAGGTTAGAGCGAAAAGCTGCGGGGACTGAGTTGTCGGCCACCATGCCTGGGGCAGCTGAGGTGGGGCAGCTTTAGAACTACAGCTGCAGCTGCTTCTGGCCCAAGGCGCACCTGGTGGAAGGAATTAAGTGGCTGATCCGAGGAGGAGTGAAGAGCCTGCTGAAGATCTAAGCCCAGTCCTGGTAGGGGGTTCTGGGGGAATGAGGAGTGCAGGTGTGGCACCGCATCCGTCCAAGTGTGGAACATAGAACTCTTTAGTCTACGAGCAGTCATACTCCACTGAAAAACTCAAGGGTCAAGTAAGTGGGCTGGGAACATGGCCAGGCGGCGAAAACACACCAAGATTCAGTCTCAGACTCTGGAATCCTTCTTTGGGGACAAAGAAGACCAAAACATACAGTCAGAAGAAGTTAACAAAGTCATAGAGCCTACAACAAAAACCTCCGAGAAAAACATGAACTGGTCTCAGGCCATGGAAGAACTTAAAAAGGACTTAGAAAAGCAAGTTAGAGAAGTAGAGGAAAAATTGGGAAGAGAAATGAGAAGGATGAGAGAAAACCACGAAAAACAAGTCAATGACTTGCTAAAAGAGACTCAAAAAAAATACTGAAAAGTATACCGAAGAAAACAACACCTTAAAAAATAGACTAACTCAAATGGCAAAAGAACTCCAAAAAGCCAATGAGGAGAAGAATACCCAGAAA
>JAQQSZ010009260.1:0-12820 GCA_028646595.1 Phalanger gymnotis
GAGGAACTTGGTGGGGAGCTCACGCCAGTCACTGCTTCCCAGCCGCCATCTTGGCTCCGCCCCCCGAGTTCACCAAACCCTACTTCTTTTACTGGGGTAATAGAAGGTACTTTTGGAAAGTGTCTTGAAGCCATAAATCAACTAGGTAACCATGAAGGGGACTGACGATACCCTTAAAGAAATGAGGTGAACCTGGTACTAGGCTACAAATCCAATCATCATTGTGTTTTAAGATAAAATGTCCTTTATGAAGCTTAGAGATACATTTAGAGCTATCTCTAGAACAGGGGAGAGCCTTTTCAGAGTCAGGTGAGGGTATGCTAAGATCTCTTTAAGCGCTAACATTCTATGTTCTAGGGTGCTTTCCAGCTGTTATTTCATCACTCTCTTGTCCTGTGTTTCTATGGCTAGACAGTGGCACCGTTTGTTTGATATTGATATTGGATATTATATACAGGATCAGAATATGTGACGCTATGATTCTACACATATACCCCAGGCAACATGATTAGGCTAGCCTGTGTAGACGGCAATATTTAATAAGTATTCCCTTTTTTCTCCTTCCTTCCTTCCTTCCTTCCTTCCTTCCTTCCTTCCTTCCTTCCTTCCTTCCTTCCTTCCTTCCTTCCTTCCTTCCTTCCTTCCTTCCTTCCTTCCTCCCTCCCTTCCTTTCTTCCTTCCTTCCTTCCTGCCATCCTTTCCTCCTCTCTTCCATCTCCAGAGTTATATCTCAATTATTTTCTATTTAAGGTGATAGACATCTTAACTTCAATATGTCCAAAATGAAACTCATCTTTTCCTAAATATCTTTCTCCTTCTGAACTTCCCTATTATTGTGAAGGGCACCACTATCCTCCCTGGCTCCAAGGCCCACAGCCTCAGTGTTATCCTTGATCTTACCTTAAAGACATTTCTTCTATATGTCCTCTTCTCTCCTTGGATACTTGTACCACTCTGGTATAGGGCCTCATCACCTTCTTTCTGAACTCTCTGCCATAGCTGTTCAGTCTCCCTGTCCAAAGTCTCTCCCCACTTCAGTCCACCTTCCACTCAGCTGTCAAATCAATCTCCCAAAAGCACAAATCCGATCATATCACCTCCTCCCCTTTCAATAAACTGTAATGTCTCCCAATCACATCTAGAATCTAATATAAAATCCTCTATTTGGGGTATTGAAGCCCTTTACAACCTGGCCTTTCCATGGAATTCAGTCATAGGGTTGTAGCAGCCTAGTAATTCTTTGCCAGGCAAGTCCTAATCACATTATCAAAAGAGGTTGACATTCTCTCTTCACAGGGGCTGCCACCTCTGGGTATTCCCTCTCTACTTTGCCTCTTGAGTAACCTTGAGTTTCCTGATGGGTTGAGTTCCAATCTCAGCTTGCATTAGCCCATTGATTGTGGGAACATGATTTCCCCTTTCTGAAGCTGTTTCCTCATTTGCAAAAGTAGTGGTAACAATACTCACTCTACCTTCCTCACAGGGTTGTTATAAGAAAAGTGCATTGCAAGTCTTAAAGCACAATAAGCTTGTGATTATTTGATTAGCCACCCTCTCAACCTCCCAATCTTCTTCTTCCTCTAGCTCCTCAAGTTCCTAGATTACTTCTCTATCTCTCCAGAAACAACAGCAACAGCAAATCCCCTTCTTCAAGTAGGCAAAGTGTTTAAACTAATTCACACTAAAGTGAGCATGCTGGATAGACCCTTAAGATGTGCTGCACTTTGAAAGAGAAGACTTCTTTAGGTAGGCAGGTCTGTAATTTCTGCTACGGAGAGAGGCTGAGGCTAGTAGATCTATTGAGCTCTGAGCTGTGGTAGGGCTGTGACCAATTTGGTGTCAATGCTGTGTTGGGAACCAATATGGTGAGCCCCAAGGAATGAAGGGCCGCCAGGCGGAGTACCACAAGTGAGAGGAGCCTCATTCACTAGAGGCACTCTTACAGTTTAATGTATCTGTGTTCATGCTTTGTGTTATATATTGCCTCTTTGTTATTCCACAGATTAGGGAAAAGTTGAGCACTCCTGCATCATGTCAACATTCTATGCATTGACTCAGACTTTGTCTAGAGACATAAAGTTATTTGTAAAAAAAATGGGTTGAACCAGGCATGCAACTCAACTAAGCCAACCATTAGTCATGGCTGATAATAATTGCTGATATTTATATAGGATTTAAAGTTTTCAATCTGTTTTCTCCATATAATCTCAAGTGAACTTCAAAAAATCCTGTGAGGTAAATATTTTAGGCATGACTCCCTCTTTTCCAAATGAAGAAATTGAGGCACAGAGTAGTTCCCTAGGATCTTAGGTCTAGAGTTGTAAGGGACCTTAGAGGTCATCTAGACCCCCCACATTTTATAACTGAGTAATGGTTAAGTAACATGCCTAGGGTCAAAGCTAGTAAGTGCCAAAGGCAGGTTTGACCCTGTGTCTTCCAGTACTCTATTACATCATAAGGAGACCATGTCTTAGCTAATTTTAGCTTTGTTTCCTACTTTCCTGTCCCACTCTCCAACTCTCCAAGCCTTAAGCATAGGTACAAAGCAATGTTGTTGTTGTTGAGACATTTCAGTCATGTCCAATTCTTTGTGATGCCATTTTGGGGTTTTCTTTTTACTTTTTACATTTTACATATGAGGAACTGAGGCAAACAGTGTTAAATGACTTGCCCAGGATCACCCAGTTAGTAAGTGTTGAAGGCTGAATTTGAACTCAGGAAGATGAGTCCTGGTTCTAAGCCCAGGTGCTCTAGGCACCACCTAGCTGCCCCATAGATATAAAGTAGGTACTCAATAAATGTTTGGTAAATTCAGCTGAATTCACTGCCTCCTGAGGTGCTCCATTCCATAGCCAGGTGCCTCTAATTGTTAGGGTTCGTTCCAAAGACAAGGAAGTTTTTCTTTACATTGACCAGTAATATACAGCTCTGTAACTTCCATTGTGTGGCCCCAGTTCTGACTCTAGGCCAAGCAGAACAGGTCTACCACTTCCTTTCCTCTATGATGATCCTTCAAACAGAAATAGTCAAAGAAGGTGGGCCAGGCCACAGATCTCCTGAGATCTGGAAAAGGTTGTGGGGAGCTGAATGTGCACTTAATAGGAGAGGTAAGTGGAGCCTAAACCTGCAGGCAATTACTGGATCACAAACCAGAGGCAAATTCTGAAGCCAGTGGGAACCTGGCTGGAGGAGGCCATGCAGAATTTGGCCTAAGGCGACAAGGAAGTAAGTGAACACAGAAGTCAGCCCTATCTGCCTAAATTACAGGGGAATATGAGTGAAAGGCTCAAGGACCTAAGTGGGAAAACAGATCCCCTTCTTAATGTTGCTGTTGCAGCTGCCCACTGACAACTCTTAATGAGAGTTTATGTTGATGGGGAACATCTGAAATAGATACCTCTGCTAGTGTGCCAGATAGACAGTTCAAGGCGCAGACGCCCAAAGGACAGGCATTTTCAAACACACATTTACACTTCACTGACAGGTCTGCAAAGTTCACTTCAAGCTCATTTTTTTCTTTCAGGCACGATATCCTCGCTCCTGTCCAAAGCCTTCCAAGTGTCTCCTCTTTACCATTGAATGGGGCTGGGGGCCAGGACACACAAGTGAATAAATAATAATGGTCCCAGCGATTCCAAATGCCAGCTACTGTACCGGGCCAGACCAGCTTGCCCTTGTGTTATTTTTTTCTTCTGTAAACCAGTTTTAAATCCAAATGAAAGGGAAGCCCTGAGAAACTGATTTTAACAAGCTCAAAGAACACACGTAGAGCTTTGCTCTTTCTGCCCCTAGTGAAATATTACTGGCTCAGTTTGCAAGGGAGCAGCTTTGCTCTCAAGTTACAACACCTTTAGGCCAAAGATCAGGTTTTCTCTTACAGGGAAATGGGATGAAACACAGTAGCATCGATTTAGAGGACACAAGGACCTTGGAGGCCATCTAGCCCCACTCTCCCATTTTATACATAACAAAACTTAAGCCTGGAGCGTTTGAACAACTGGCTCAACATCATACAGGCAACAAATCAATCCGTTATCAATGAATAAACATTTATCAAGTACCTACTATGTGCCACTATGCTAAGCACGGGGTGGGGGGGGGTGGGGGGGTGGGGTTTGAATCCAGTCTCTTTTCTACTATACCACAGGATAGAGCAGATTTGAATCTTGTTTGTCTCAATTCTGCTCTCAGTCTCCAGGGTTCCAGGCTCATAGAACGAGGCTGTTATTGCTGTTGTGGTTTAGTCTATTGGTCCTGTCTGATTGGTCCTGTCTGCTTCCTCGTGACCCCATTTTCTTGGAAAAGATACTGGAGTGGTTTGACATTTCCTTCTCTAGCTCATTTTTACAGATGAGGAAACTGAGGCAAATAGGGTTAAATGCCTTGCCCAGGGTCACACAGCTAGTAATTGTTTGAGGGTGGATTTGAACTCAGGAAGGTGAATCTTCCTAAGTCCAGGCCCGGCACTCTATCCACTATGGCACCACCTGGCTGCACTACAGAATCATAGTGTACGTGTATCTCAAAAATGGAAGTGATGCCAGAGGTCACCTTATGTGATATTCTACCCATTACTGGATGTCTGCCTATATCACCATAGCAAATGGTCATCTAGCCTTTGCTTAAAGACCTTCATGAATAGGAAACATTACTTAGTAAAGCAGTCATTTGTATTTGAAGCAACCAAGCGGCATAGTAGATAGAATACTGAGTCTGGAGTCATGAAGACTTGAGTAATTCAAATCTAGCCTCAGACATTTACTAGTTGTGTAACCCTGGGCAAGTCACCTAACCTGCATATATTGGCTTCTTCAACTATAAAATGGCAATAGTAATATCACCTACCTCCCAAGGTGGTTGTGAGGATCAGATGAGATGATAATTACCAAGTATTTAGGGCAGTGCCTGGCACACAGTAGAAACCTAATAAATGCGTGTTTCCTTCCATCCTTCCATTTTGGAGAATTCTAATTTGTTTGTCATTCTCCTTTAGGCTAAGCTAAAAAAATCACTTCCACCCATCTGTTCTAGTTATGTCCTCTGGAGTCACATAGAATAAATCGATCCTATTTTCATATGATAGCCCTTGAGAGAGGTGAAGCCAGCTAGCATATCTGTCTTCTCTGATTCTTCCCTTCTGTGGGCTACACAGTTTTAATTCCTTTGACCATTCTTTTATGTAGAAGTGGCTTGATAAGGAGCTCTGCCTTTGGAGTCCTTGGTTCCCATTCTGCCCATCTCTTCTTAACTTGGTAAACTTAGCCAAGTCACTCAAACACTCTGGGCCCCAGTTTCCTCAGCTGTAAAAATAAAGGGATTGGACTATGTGGCTTCGAAGGTCCCTTCCGGCTCTAAATTGGTGATGTGACGTTGAGAATGATGGTAACAGAAGCAACAAGAACAGCTGGCATTTATATAGCACTTGGAAGTTCCCAAAGTGCTTTTCAAATATTATCTCATTTGCTCCTCACAACAACCCCGGGAGGTAGTGCTTTTATTATCCTCATTTTACAGACAAGGAAACTGAGGCAGGCAGCAGATAAAGTGACTTGTCCAGGGTCACGCAGCTAGTAAGTATTTGAAGTGGGATTGAACTCAGGTCTTCCTAACTTTATCTCTAATAATACAGCTTGAAAACAAGTTACCTTAAAAGCCATGTAGACTAACCCCTTCATTTTATAGATGGGGAAGGTTAAGTAACATACCTAGAGTTAAAGCTAGTATGTGCTAGAGGCGAGATTTGAACCTGGGTCTTCCAGTACTCTAGCCACTACATTATGAAGAGATGATGCCTTAGCTAATCTCAGTTTTACATCGTCACTTCCCTAGCCTCCTGGGGGTTGGATGGAATAGAGAAATCATGTTAGGGGACAGTGAGAGATAAGATTGGCTATGTAGAGTGAAGGCCATATCACAAACGGTCCTGAATGCTTAAAAAAGAGACCTATCTAGAAATTAACTGTCTGGTGTGGTTCATGATATGGCTTCGCTAAAGAAGAGCAAAACAACGAGCTTCAGCTCCTTAAGCCAAATTAACAGAAGTGATCAAGTGAGTCCACAATTCTACTTTCGTCTGCACAGGTTAGACCCCATGCAGAATACTGTGTCCTGAGCTGGTTATGACAACACACAGATAAACTGGAGTTTAGCCATGGGAAGTGACTAGGAGGGTTATGAGTCTTGAAAGGAAGAATGAAAAGCAGAAAAGGTCACTGTCCATTTCAAGGTCAGTCTCTAATTTGTCAACGTACTTACTAAAATGTAGAAACAAACGCAATACTCCAGATGTTGTATGATCAGGACAAAGTACCAGAGGATTCTAGATACCATTCTAGCATTTTATTTTTATTAATATAGCCAGTAGAAAAAGACTTTGACTAGGAGTCAAGTGTCCTGGCTTTGAATGAATGAATAAAGCATTCATTAAGCACTTACTGTGTGCAAAGCTATTTATGTTCTAGGTACTAGGAATAAAAAGAAATGTAAGAGATTCCACTCCTTCTAATGGGTCTGAGTTCTAGCTTTAACACTAACTTACTGTGTGGTCACGGAAAAGTCATTAAATCTCTCCAAACCTCAGATTCCTTACAGGTAAAATTAGAGTATTGGACTAAGTTATTTAGGTCTCTCCCATAAAACAAACATCGCCAGCTTTTTGGGCTGCCGTATGATATCTCTGACTCGTATTGCATTTGCAATCACTAAAACCCCCATATATTTTTATATGCACTGTTGTCTAGTCATGTCTCTCTGTCCTGTACTCAAGCAAATATGTTTTTTTGTGTCCCTAGAGAAGACAGAGATATCATGAATATGAGACATGTCTTCCAAATATCTTAAGGTCAGTCAAGTGCAAAGACAAATTAGTTTGTTCTCCTTGGCCCTGGAAGACAGAACTAAGAACAAGCGAAAAGGTTGCAAAGGCAAATTTAAGCTTTGTGTACAGAAAATCTTTCTGATAATAAGAATATTTCAAACGTAAAAGGAGCTACCCCAGGAGATAGTGGGTTCCCCATGGGTGGATGACTTCAAGCAGGGACTGGATGACCGCATGTCAAGGTTGTTGGAAAGGGGATTGCCATTCAGGTGTGGGCTTGGCCAGATGACTTTTGAGATCCCTTTTGACTCAGATTCTGTGAAGAATTTTCTGACAATTAAAGCATTTCAAAAATGGAATGAGCTACTTTCTAAGTAATGAGTTCTTTATCACCGGTGGTCTTCAAGAGGCTTTTAAAGAATATCGTAGAAGGAATTATCACATCAGATTGCGATTAGACTAGACAACACAAAGTTTTTTCAAACATAACATTACATATGATTTTATGGTTGGGGTCTTAAACTGGAGTCTATGAACTAAAAATATTTATATAATTGGTTTCCTTTGAAATCCTATATATTTTATTTTATGTATTTATAATATTAAATTTGATAAGGGGGATATAGTCTTCACCAGACTGTCTAAAGGGTCCATGTTACCAAAAAGGTGAATAACCTCAGGTCTATGATAATCATTCGCACATAAATACCCAAGTTGTACACCTATCAAGTACTACTGAGGCAAACTTTTCAGGGCATAGGGTCTTAGACAAGGGTTTTTTTTTTGTATTTTTTTCCCTCTATATACATACCCAGAATGACCACTAAGCAGTCACTTTCCTTCAGTGCGGGGAAGGGCCAGTCAGGATCACCAGCACCAGAAGATGTCCAGCGTTGGTGTATATACAATTGGCCTTATAATTTCCAGACAGGGGAGGTGGTTGATCCATAAGGGTGACTCTGGATATAACGTATGTAAAGTTGTTTACAACTGACCAGGTGTGTGTTTCTGAGACTATGGGGCTTCTCCACTGCTGAGAGTTGAACAATAGCTGGCTGCTGACAGCAGACCTCATTAGTTTGATGCTCATATCACCAAGCTCCCATCCCTGCGACTGTTACAGTGGGGGATGCAGGCACATCCATCTGTTGCTAGCAAATATGCGCTATAGATCAGCCTCATATGACACACAGGACCTCAATAATTAATGATAATTAGCACTTTACAGACAGGAACTAATTAGATAATGAATCTCCCTCCAAGCCCTCTTAGGTTAGTAAATGCCATTATCTCTGTATTTTGAAAATGTTCAAAGTGGGGAGCTTAGAGTGTTAGCTAGCCCTTTATTCCCCTGTGGGTTTTCTGGAAAATGTTTGTCTATTTAACTAAAGGATCTTGCCTTTTTTAATAACAATAAATTAAATGTGTTATGCCCTTTGCAGCTGCAAAGAAGTTTCCCATTTATTATCTCATTTGATCCACCCAACAACCTGGCAAGGGAAGCAGAGCAGACATGATCATCTGCCCCACTTTGTAGGCAGAGGAAACTGAGGCCCAGAAAGTAGGAGGGGCTAATTCAAGATCATGGGAATTTATAGTATCTGAATGTGGAACAGAGAGACAGCTTAGGGTAGTGAGGAGAAGAGAGGGGGTGGGAGGGAGAGAGCAAGAGAGGGGAGAGAGGGAGAGAGGGAGAGAGAGGGGGCGGAAGAGGAAAAGGGAGAGACAGAGAGAGCAGAGGAGAGAGACAGAGACAAAGAGAGGGATAGAGACAGTGATAGAGAGAGACAGAGAGAGGGGGAGAGAGGGAGGGAGAGAGATTGAGAGAAAGAGGAAAGAGAGAGATACAGGGACAGAGAGAGATTGAGAGAGAGAGGGAAAGAGAAAGATACAGGGACAGAGGGGGGAGAGGGAGAAAGAGACAGGGAGAGGGAGAGACAGAGAGGATGAAGGGAGACAGAGAGAGGGGAGAGAGACAGAGAGATGGAGAGACAGAGACAGAGATAGAGGGAGGAAGGGAGGGAGAGAGAGACAGAGAGAGAGAAAGAGAGAGGAGAGAGAGAGGGGGGAGAGAGATTGAGAGAGAGAGGGAGGAAAGGAGAGAGGGAGAGAGAGAGCAAGCGAGCAAGCACACTTTGGAGTTGGGACAAACTGAGTTCAAGTCCCATCTCTGAAACATACTGGTTGTGTGACCTCAGGCAAATCCTTTAACCCCTTCATGTTCTATGTCAGAGGTGTCGAATGTGTAGCCTTGTAATTGGGAATGTGTGTTCAGTCATGTTCTGACTCTTCATGACCCCATTTGCAGTTTTTCCTGGCAAAGATACCAGAGTGGTTTGCCATTTCCTTCTCCAGCTCATTTTACAGATAAGGAAACTGAGGCAAACAGGGTTAAGTGTCTGAGGCTTCCTGACTCTGGGCCTGGCATTCTATGTACTGTGTCACCTAGCTGCCCTAATTAGGAATATTGAACAAAATGAATAAAAATGCAATAGAACACAGATAATGTTAATACATAGTTTTCTGAGTCAATGCAGGGATCCTTATGTATGGTTTAGTGGCCGCTATTTCTTTTCTTTTAGTTTCTTCCTCCCTCCCTTTCTCTCCTCTGTAATTGTGGTTAAGTGACTTGCCCATGGCCATGGAGCTAGAAAGTGTCTGTGGCCAGATATAAACTCAGGTCCTCCTGACTTCAGGGCTAGTGCTCTATCTACTGCCCCAGCTTGTTGTCCCATAAATATTTCCTTGTTCAATCCTTTTAGACTCTTTGTTTTCCCATTTGTGTTTTTTTTTTTTGTGAAGATATTGGACTAGTTTGCCTTTCCTTTTCCAGCTCATTTTACAGATGAGGAAATTGAGGCAAACAGGGTTAAGTGACTTGTGGGTCACATAACTAGTAAATGTCTGAGGCCAGATTTGAACTCACAAAGATGAGTCTTCCTGACTCCAGACCCAGCACTCTATCCACTGCACCACCTAGCAGCCTCCCCATTTCTATTTGAGGTGGAGAACACCGCTCTAGGCTACTCCCTAAGACTCTAAGACCTTCACCGACAGAGTGAGCTCCTTCCCATGGGAGCTCCCTCTACAAGTAAAATCACATGTCCAGCCCCTATCCTATATGTAACAGAACCTAGCTTTTCAGTTATGAATCTGATTTCCTTATTATCATTAAGATACATCTATCGTGATGCTCAGCCTCATATTGGATTGAATTGGCCTCATATAATTCTGATGATAAGATCACAGAACGCTTGGATCTCAAGGCACTCTGGCTCCAATTAAAAAATCAATATGATTGTGCATTTTATGTTGGGAGGCAGCAGCCTGGTCAGCTCTGAAAGGTTTATCCAGACAGTTTTGGAGGCTTTATTTTGTAAATTAAAGGAGAGTGCATTCACCAACAGATGCTCCAGAACTGTTTGTATGTTAACATCCAGCTGAAGTCAGTGGGAGTTTATGTGTGCAAGGACCACATGGCTGGGCAGAGAGTAAGAAAAACAGCCGTCAGTTTGCTCCTTCCTGGTACTGGTTCTTCTAAAGCCCATGGTCCTTGTCACCACCCTGAGAGTTCTGAATTCTGCCACCATATTCATGATTTTTCAGTACTGGCTTCCTCTAAAGGCCATGGTCCTTGTCACCACCCTGAGAGTTCTGAATTCTGCCACCATATTCATGATTTTTTTCATAAATAGAGACAAAAGAGATCAAATCGTCCAGACCCTGTGGAAGGGTTACTCATATAAGAAATGATTATTCTGTAGTTTCAGGCAATTTATGACTCAACTTTTCAAGGTCAGAATCGTCTCAATTCCAGGCTGTGTTTCTTCATAAAGCTGCACAAAATACCTGAAAAGGACTCAATCTAGCTGAGCACTGGACAATTTTGTAATGATACTAATAAACTTATATAGGAGTGCAGGACTATAGAATTAGAGCTGAGAGGGACCTTAAAATCATGGAGTCCAACCCTCTCTTTACAGATAAGTTAATTAATGCACATAGAATTAAAATGACTTGCCCATGGCCACACAGCTAAGTATCTGAAGCAGCATTTTCATTCAGGTCTTTCTGAGTCCAAGTCTACCTCTTTATCTACTATTCCATCTAGGTGCTCTCCATTTTTATTGTTCGCTAGCGTTTATGGAATGCTTTTGTGCGAATATCCTTGAGAGAAAGGTAAACAAAATTGTATCATACCCATTTTACAAATGAGAAAATTGTGGCTTAAAGATAGATGTAAGGTGACTTGTTAATTAGTGTTGTAATTATTAAGTGTTATAGAGCTAGGGTTTGAACCTACGTCAGGCTTTTTTCCATACTCCAAAAAGCCTTTCTTTGACATATTACTCTGCTTTGACTACTATAGATATGGCAGAGGTATATTTGACCCTATCTAGATAAAGATTATGGGAATCTCCTTGAGAATTAAAGTATTCCTCTTTGATTACCATGAAAACCACAGTCTAGAAAACCATATTCCAGGTGATGGTCTAGAGACATGACTTATGCAGTTCAAAGGGGACATATTTATCTGCCTATGAGGAGTCCAGATGAAATACCTGTACTGATGAAATGGAAGATCCCTGAAATACTGAGTATTATTATGATGGAAACACAAGAAATGACATAAATACCATCATCAAAGATATATATGACCAGAAAAGTTAAAGGGAACATATCATGATGGGAAGGGGTAGTAGATGGACAGCCCATGGACTGCTCTGGTGCCATAAAATATGAAAAGAACCAGAGGAGGCCCTCTTTGTCATTGGAGTACTCCTTTGTGGGAGAGTTATAGAAAAAACAAAGGAAAGAATTGCACAGACATGTATGGAAACCTTAGGATTTAGAGTGGGGAGATGTATATACACATGTATGTGTATATATATGTATTATATACACATATATTATATATATATATACAAATGTATATACACACATACACATATATCTGTGTATATATACATACACACATACACATATATATGTAAATAAAATTTTGTTCCATCCCACTCATGGGGATTGCACTGAGGCCTAGAGAAAGAAACTGGTTTGTCCATGACAATGACCACAGCAAGCAGTAGAGCCAGCATTCAAACTCAGGTCTATAAGACTTCAAACTCTCTGCTCTTTCCATTAATGACTTTCACCAATGGTGGTGATAACCATACTGACAAGGACACAGATCCAATAAAATATTGATATATTACTATTGTTATGATATTAAGGCAGAGGGGAGGATCACAGGGTTTAGAAAAGAGACTGTAGGTATTAGAAACAAGTTGGGGGAAGAGCAGGTTGATTCAAAGCAAGAGTAAACAAGGCAAGTGGGGGAGGGAGGAAGATAGTTGGCCTTGTGGCAGCTTGTAGGTAAATTCACATCAGGAATTTTCAAGTTCTTCAAATCCTTCTATCTCTGACTGACCATTTGGAGAGTGTTTACAGAAGGATTACTGGGAGAGTGGCAGTATTAAAGGTTACACAGAGATGGAACTTCTGTTGGAATTAAGGATGTTTAACCTGAAGAAGAGAAAACTAGGGAATGTGCAATTGATGCTTTTAAATATTTGAAGGCAGAAGAAGGATTAGATTTGTCCTCCTTGGCCACAGAGGAGAGAACAACTAGCACTGGATGAAAGATGTTGCTGAGAGGCAGGTTTTGGTTTGGTAGGAAAATAAAAAAGGCTTCCTGACAATTAGAGCTGTCCCTGAAGCAGAATGAGTTGCACCTGGAGGTAGTGACCTACCTCTTAGGTGGATGCTGGATGACTGCTTTCTGAGGATATTGCAAAGAAATGCCTCTTGATGTATGAGGTAGACTAGATAAATGGCTCCAAAGTCCCCAACAATTCTGAGATACCATGATTCTAAGAGAGAATGAAGAATCACCCTTGTTCTCAGGTGCTGACAATATTAACCACAGCTCATTACATGTACAAGTTAGGCAGAGTACTGCCAGTCAAACTCAATTAAGCCCTGAGCAAGATGACTGGCACCTAG
>JAQQSZ010009261.1:0-12819 GCA_028646595.1 Phalanger gymnotis
GCATCCACAAAAATGGCATCCACAAAATAGTGTCCACAAAAATGGCGTCCACAAAAATGGCATCCATAAAAAATAGCATCCATGAAAATAGCATCCACAAAAATGGCACCCACAAAAATAGCATCCATAAAAAATGGCATCAACGAAAATTGCATCCACAAAAATGGCATCCATAAAAAATAGTATCCATGAAAATAGCATCCACAAAAATGGCATCTACAAAAATGGCATCCACAAAAATGGCATCCACAAAATAATGTCCACAAAATGGCGCCCACAAAATAGCATCCACAAAAATGGCGTCCACAAAAATAGCATCTGCAAAAATGGCATCCACAAAAATAGCATCCATAAAAAATAGCATCCACAAAAATGGCATCTGCAAAAATGGCATCCACAAAAATAGCATCCACAAAAAATAGTATCCACATCCACAAAAGAGCAGAGTTAAGAGATCAATAACAACTATCAATCAATCAACAAGTATCTATTAAGCACCTACTATGTGCTAGGCACCAGGGATAAAAATACAAAGAAGGAAATGGTCTTTACTATCAAGAAATTTACATTCTAACTAGCTCCTCAAAAATCTGAGAGAAGAATGAGTGTGCTTATAACCCAGAGCATCCTCTGGAGTTGAATATGATACATGAAAGGAGTAATAAGAGCTTGTTTGACAAAACATACCCAAATCCTTAGCACTGAATAACATCAAGCATTGGCCACAGTTCCCATCCCTTCCAGTATCATACATATATGGAATATTAAACTCAAAGAGCTTAAGTGACTTTTCTATGATCACATGGTAAACGTTACAGCAAAGGCTCAAATTCTGATCTCCTGAATCAAAGCCTCATGTTCCTCATGCCCACTCCTAAAGTGAAAACTAAGATGTACCTGGTGATTAATATTAGATAATGTTTTGATATAGAGATAATGAGAAACCCTAAAAGTATTGCATGCTTAAAGGTAGAAAGGATATTTTTAAGGAGTTGGGTCAAAAGTTGAAGGGGATTTCTCATCCAGTATCCCCCATAATCCAATGGCTTACCCAGATAAGGCACTGTTGGCTGACAATGACTAACTAAACAGAATAAGTGATTCTTTATTGTGGCCCCAAAGCATCAAACTCCAGCTCTATCTCTTTAGGCTATAGTGAGCTATAAAGAAAGGCTTTGCTGATTTCGCATATTTGTCAAGAATGATCCATAGAGTCAGATTCCAGGATTCAATATTCTTAGAGGAGTAGACTACTAAGCTGAGTAATATGTAAAAATGGAATAAGAAAAGAAAAATAAAACTAAAATTGTTTTTGGCCCTGAGGATGATTAAAGCTTAGTTGGATAACAATGACTCACACAATTAATAATTAGACATGTATAGTATGTAGTCTACACAAGTGGAGACAGAAAATTAATTCAAACTAGAAAGACATATATTCACATTAAGAATTTACTATTAGAGTAGCTATCTATGAGCTATAAACAATTTCTATAAATCAATGACCTTGTAAAGGCCTGAAAATAATGGAATCTTTAATCAGGAAACCTTGAAAATCATCTCCCTTTTACAGATGATGACACAGAAGTTCAGAGATGTAAAATAATTACCCAAAGCAACAGTCTATTAAGTGACAGAACTGAGGTTGGCATTGGGATGGTGGGTAGAAAATCCCAATTTCCACCAATGCTATCTCCAATGAACTTCAGGTGATGTTGACCAAGATGGACATAAATGAGATGGAATTTTTTTTTGGGTGGGGTGGGGGGAGGGAACAGTGAGAAACAGTTTATTTTGCAAGAAAATTTAAGTTCTGGCATAGAGATTGCTTCCTTTTGTATTTTCTTTGCCCCAGAACATCTATAAGGGTGCTGTGAATATGGAAGATACTCAAAGAAATTCCTTGGTGTGGTGGCTTCTCCACACCACATGATGTGTGTGTGTGTGTATGTGTGTGTGTGTGTGCATGTGTGTGTATCTTTTGTTCTTACATCAGCTTTATTTCCAAGTCTTCCCTTCTAACCAGAGCCAAATCTTAAAACAAGGAAATTTTAAAAGGAAGAGAAAAATGATTCAACAATACTAGCAGTCAAGATATCAATGCATTGCATATGTAATGTGATTATTCTATTGTATTCTATCATATTCTATGAGTATTCTATCAATTCTGTAAAGTCAGTCAATCAATAAACATTTATAAAGCACTGACTATGTGCTAGGTACTAAGCGCAGGGGATAAGAAGAAAAGCAAAAACAGCTCCTGCCCTAAAAGAGCTCACATTCTAAGGAAAGAGACAACATGCAAACAACTATACAAAAGAAAAATTTTCTATATATATGTATACACACACACACATATGTATATATATGATAATTGAGAGGCAACCTCAGAGAGAAGGCATTAGCACTAAGAAGAGACCAGAAAAGATTTCTTGAGCAAGGTAGAACTTTAAGTAAGCCAGAGAAAGCAGGAGGAAGCACAGAGCATTACAGGCATGGGAAATAGCCAGTGAAAATGTACTATTGGGAGATAGAGTGTCTTAAACAGGAACAGAGTTACTAGATTGTAGGTTACATGGAGGAAAGTAAAGTGTGAGAAGACTAGAAAAGAAGGAAAAGGGACCTGATTAGGAAGGGCTTCAAAAGCCAAATTGTATTTTATATTAGATCCTGGAGGTAATATGGAGTCATTGGAGGTTATAAAATGAAGGAGGTGTGAGATATTTGAAAGAAAAAGACAAAAAAAGGCTTTTTCAATAGTCTAGTGACAAGACCCTGCTCCAGCATGAGGGAAGAAACAGAGGCCTTCTCTTCTCAAGGACAAGCTTGACTACTAAAATTTTAGAATGCTAAGTTTCATCTGTGTGTGTGTGTGTATGAGTACCATATATGTACTTGTTGCAATCATCGGGTTCATGTGATATATTATTTTCATAGTCTGCTTACTTCACTTTACTTTAGGTCATTTAGGTTTTCCATTCTTTTCCATATTCTTCACCATCATTATTTCTTAATGCTCAGGAACATTCCATTACATTCATGTACTCCAACTTCTCTAGCCATTCCCTAATCAATTCTCCCTATCTTGTTTCCAGTTCTTTGCTACTACACCAACTTTAGCAGATGTTCCCATATGGGTTTATCTGAGATGAGGTTGAGACTGGTGAGTTGCGAATTTTTTTGTAAGAGGTTGGTTTTCCTGCATTACTACTCCTAGTTAATGTTCTCACAGAAGGCCCAGATAGTTTAAATCAATCAATCAATCAGAAATGAACAGGCCTTTAATCAATCCAAGAGGATTAAAGTGTTTTGATCACTAGATGAAGACAGATGAATCCATAGAACAAATGTGTTTTGGTTGGCTGAAAGCATCATCAACATAGAAAGTCAGGTCAGAACCGTAAATGTCAATGGCAAAGAAGTTTCTCCTCCTCTATAATCAGTGACTTGGTTGGAACTCTTCCACCATCTTTTAATAAAAGCCAGATGCCAGACTTTGCACTGGATTAATCTGTCTCTGATTCCTTCAGCCAACCACACAAGGTTTCTTTTCAGTGTGGCTTCCTCGGTCTTCCTCAATAATCAAAAAACTTTAATCCTTTCAAAATGATTAAAGGCTTGTTCACACCTAGTTCACATGTTTGTTAGATTGATTGATTCAATCAAGGTGTTTAAGTCTTCTGGGATTATATTAATTGGGATGGGAATGAAATTCCACCCTTACACCATGTACCTATTTGGCTTGGTAAGGAGAAGACCTTAGTATAAGTTCAGGTGATTACACAAGTCACTTAAAAAATAAATAAATCAGATATATTGTGAGTAAACAAGATGGCAGAGAATCAATTTATACATTTAAGTTTTATTTTATTGTACTAAAATGATTCTTTTAGTTTTGACACTATACTTTGAAATTCTATTAAATCATAATGCTGCAAATAGAGTGTTACTTCTCTCTGAACTGCCATATAAGGTACAAAGACATACAAAGGAGTTTGGGAATGCCTACCTGCATTTTCTTGCATCTATCATATAAAATTACTTCAGTGATATTGAGATGGAACTAGGTAGAATTAACTTGACATGTTGAAATGCAGCCGTGAGAATTCTACAACAAGGGCAGAGTTTCATATTGGTTTGTCCTTTTCTTTCTATCCATACTATTTACATATTCTCTAATTTTGCAACGGAGACCTTTTAAACACATCAATAGGTCAATAAATCTATGCTGTTAATAAGGTTGTACTTGAGCTCAGTCTTTATTTGAGTGTTTCCTTAGACAGTGCATTTCATCCCTATAAATGTTTCTACCAAAGAGATTTATTCCTAATTGATTGGTTCTTGCCCACGTTGATCAGTCAAACAAATAAGGGCCAGTGTAAAACTTTTTCATTCATGGATATGAGAATTTAAAATAAACAATTGGATAGGATAATTCTTATGCTTTCTCAGATTTCATTTCTTGGTAGGGGACAATATTGTACAGTGACTGGAGTGTTTGACTCTGTGTCAGGAAGTCGAGGACCTCATTCTTCCTCCAACATTTATTAGCTCAGTGACTCTGGGCAGGTTGCAGAATCATAAATTTAGAGCTGGAGGGTCATTTAGCCTACCTCCCCATTTTACAGAAGGGGAAACCGAAGCCCAGAGAGGTTAAGTGACTTGCCCAAGGTCATGTAATCAGTCAGTGACAGAACTTCGCTTCCAACCTGGGTCCTTTGACTGTAAATGCCCTCTGTTTCACATGGAGCTTCACATTCTTCATCTGCAAAATGAGAATAATCATACTCATACTATCTACCTCTTATGGCTTTTGTCAGGCTGCAATGACATAATGTTATATAAAGCTCCTGGAAAGTCTTTAGGATCTACATAAATGCCACGACATCTCCCCCACAAGCCATGGCCACTTCCACTTAACAAAACCTCTACAAAAATTATCCCCTCCAGTTAAAATGGTCACCTCTCTCCTCTCTGATTGTGTATACTGCACACCCTTAATTCTTCCTTCAAAGCACTATGACCTCCCCCGCTCATAGCCACAGTGACACTTCCTTTCTCTGCTCTCTTGTAGCCCGTATAATCAGTAACAAAAATTCATCACTAAATTGTTTCTATAATGATTTCACATGTCTTAATTCCCTGAATTGATTGGGTGCCTTCTGAGGGAAAGGACTGCATCAAGAGACTGCATCTTTTACTTTTTTTTTTTTTAACACTCAGTAGCACCAAGCACGGGGTTGGGCACAGAGCAGTTGCCTAACTAACACTGGAAAAAAATGAATAGCCAGGAAACTTAAGAAAAACCATTATGCATTATAAAGACGTATGTCCATCTTTTTTTATCTGAGACCAGACATACACAACCAGAACCAGAGACAGAAGGAGAAAGTGAGTGATTTTTCATTTTTTTTGGCGTATTCCTGACTCTGTACATGACCATTGTGAAAATCAAATTGTTTAACATTTTTAGCCTATTTCTCCAACCCAGAGCCAGAGTCTGCACTGTAACTATGATTTGGAACCACTTTGATGTATTTCTCAGGCTCCCTAAAATTTCGTTCCTTTTGGCTATCATTTGCATTTATCTGCTTTCATCTTTTCCTATCTCAATCCTCCTAACTTCTTTCTCCTGCCACATTTAATTCTATAATTATTTTATTTCTGAACCTTAGGGCACATTGTATGGACCAAGGCATGCTTTATAAAACTAAATAGACTATTCCAGTTCTAATCATTTGTAACTTGCTAATTATTTGGGAGTGTTCCACCCCTAAACAACACTGGCTTCAGAATATATTGTTTTCAGAGCTCTTCTGACATCATTCAGGCGTGCTGATTGTACACAAACAAATATGTCTGGGCTTGATAAGGCTGAATTATATATACGCTCAAGTTCTTTATTGTTATTATGTTCAAGCAAAAAATAACCACAGTATTTCCACACCCAAGCAAACTGCAAGAAAAGACTGCCCACTCTTGCCAAACACAAAAAGACAGACTGGTAAGAAGGGGAGAGGGTGCCCATTTCCTATCTCTGTACAAACCAGTCAATGTGTCCAGCTGGAATACCATGGGCATTTTTTTAATTAGCTTTTTTGGTGCAGCCAGATCCTTCTTATTCCTGAGCGATTCCTGGTTTGTTAGCTCATTCATTTTTCACTTGTCTAGCACATGGATTTCTTATTAATCGTATAGTACTTTATATTGAATTAAAACTGATATCCAGCAATCATTATCAAGGCGTTTGATTTTTTCTCTAATCCAATAAATATTATCAAATTTATTTTATTTTTATTCTGAACTTATGAAGCACCTAGTAAAATGAACATTTCCATATGTAAAGTAGAATAGGAAAAAAAAGATTGATTTTGTACATAAAACTGCAAATCTATTAGGTACAGTTCGCTTTTGCTTCTATGTATATAATAAATTCAACATGTAACTTTTAAAGCTGTCCTACTTATCTCTGTTTTCTTCTGGTTTTCCTTCTGTTCTCTTCTGTGCATTTAAAAATGCTTCAATTACCCTACTTTCTTTCTTTTTTTTTCACAAGCCTGTTCATAAATTCCTTCTCCCTTTTACTCTATCCTAAAAAATACAAAACCAACAAAAATCCAATCCCTTCAACAATTGCCATTTTCCTTCGCTATCATCTTTGCCAATCTTATGGGTGTGATATGCAACATTAGAGTTGTTTTAATTTACATTTTTCTAATTATTAGTGATTTTGAGCACGTTTTCATATTGTTGATCACTTGGATTAATTTTTTCCTTTGCAAACGGCCTATTCACATCTTTTAACTATTTATAAATCAGGGAATAGCTCTTGTTCTTCTATATTTGACTGAGTACTTTGAATGTCCTTGACATGAGGCCTCTTTCAAAGATATTTTCATCAGGGCATTTGACAAAGTCGTCATGATAGCCTGGTGCATAGGGAGGAAAAATGTGAACTGGATAATGATTCAATTAAGTGGATTTGGAACTGTTTGAATTACTAAATATGAAGAGAAATGATTAATGTGTTTATGTCATATTGGTGGGCTAATGGAATAAGCTTATTCAGATATGCAATTTTAAACTGATTCGGTGTCTATGGACACCATCACTCAAATTTGTTTCTCAACAGTGGACAATTCACAGATAGACCCATTAACCCAATGGGCATGAATACTGTCTTTGCTCCTAGATGGATCCACAAGAAAATTTGTAACCAGCTGCAAGCACATAGGCATGCACATATACTCATACATATACAGAAAGCACAGTAACTCTGCTATTCTTATTTCTTGTAAGTGGTTCCTCTCAAACCTCTCCACAATAGGAAAAAAATAAATAGACAAATAGCCAGTACGTTTCTATTAGCAATGGAAGTCCAGATTCCTTCGGTTTTTACATCCTGTTCATCTGAAACCATGGGAAAGAGAAGGATGATTGGGTGTAGTCCACAGACTACCAATTGTAGATGTTACTTTTTTCTACCTACATAGTCCTTTCTTCCCTACCATGTGTAATGGTAGAGAGCAGGGGAGATCATCAAATTAAATGCAACAAACATTTTTAAAGCAAGACACTCTGTAAGTTGCTGTGGATACAAAAGGAAAAAAAAAGTTAAGTCAATGTTTTCAAGGAACTTATATTCTAAAACATGAAGAATGGTGTGTGTACAGATAACTATTCTATGAAGAAGAGAGTAAAGCAGTCAAAGGGGAGATCTAGAAATAAACTATTAGGACAAATGTGAGGGGAAAGGAATAGGCATTTATATAGTGTCTATAGCTAAGTGTTATATCAATATTATCTCATTTGATCCTTACAACAACCCTGGGAGGTAGGTGCTATTATTAATCTTCATTTTACAGTCAAGGAAACTGGGGCAAAGAGAGGTTGTGACTAGCCCAGAGTCACATAGTTAATAAGGATCTGAGTCAGGTCTTCTTGGCTCCAGGTGTAAATTTTTATCTGTTGTATGACCTATCTATGGATTGTGGAGAGAACACCAACAGTTGTCTGGGGAGGTGAAGGAATGTGGCATTGAGGAGATGGAACTCAAGCTTAGTTTAAGTTAAATGCAGTTTTCTGAAAGGTGGATACGAGGAGGTAGGGTATTCCAGCCAAGAGAGACTGAGAAGATGCACAGGGTCAGAAACAGAAGGCAAAATCCAAGGAGCAGATTGTCACATATCTTAGGAGAAACAGTGTATGAGGTCAGTCACATAAAACAGGGCAGCTAGCTGGCACAGTGGATAGAGAGCCAGGCCTGGAATAAGGAAGACTCATCTTTCTGAGTTCAAATCTGGCCTCAGACACTAGCTGTGTGAACCTGAACAAGTCACTTAAACTTGTTTGCCTCCATTTCCTCATCTGTAAAAAGATCTGGAGAAAGAAATGGCAAACCCCTCCAGAATCTTTGCCAAGAAAACATGAAGAGTCAGACACAACCTCAATGACTGAGCAACAGCAACATAAAATAAAGCTGGAAGGCAGGTTGGAGTCAGCCTGCAGAGAATCTTATATGCTAGGCTGCAAGTTTATATTTTGTCCCAGAGTAAATAGGGAGACACTATAGAAATTTTGTGAGGTAAGGGGAAAGGGACATGGTCAGATTTAAGAATTTAAGAATAATAATTTGGCAATTCTATAGAAGATGAATTGCAGAGGTGAGAAGCTGGAGGTAGGAAGGCCAATTAGGAAGCTATCACAATAGTTTGGTTAGAGTCCCTTTGAAAGTAGAGGCTGTATTAGTGAAAAAGGGACAAATTTGACAAGTGTTGAGAAGGGGCCAAATTTGAGAGTTGTTGGGTATGTAGAATATATAAGATTTGGATTCTGATTGGATATGAGGGTTGGATGAAAGAGGAGGAATAAGTCAAAGATGATTCCAAGGATATAAACCTAGTTAACAGGAAAAATGGAAGCACCCTCAGTAGAAATTAAGAGAAGGACAAGCCTTAGGGAAGAAGATAACTGTTTACTTTCATTTTGGATAAGTCGTATTTGAATTGCTGTTGGGATATCTTGGTAGAAATGTCAAGTAGGTAGTTGGCAATGTGGGACTTGAATTAGGGAGAAAGATTATGACTAGATGGACAAATATTTGGGAGTCAACTGCATAATTGAACCCTAGAAATAGATAAGAGACTATATAGCAAGAAGAGAAATATCCCCAAGGTACTGAAAAACTTGTGCAATGCCTTGCTTAATATATGTACATACTTAATACATTAATGAATTTAATTTGGGACATGTCCCTACTTATGAGATGAAAGATGGATGACAGTCCACAATGGGGAGTGAAAAAGAATAGTAAGACAAGTTAAGTAAAAAAAACTCTGAAAACAAGGAGAATCCTAGAAACTAAGAGATGAAAGAATATCCAAGTGGAAGCAATAATGAACAATGTCCAAAGCAAAAAAACAAACAAAGTAAAAGAAGGTAAAGACTGAGAAAATGTTACTAGTTTGTTGATTGTGTTACAGTGATCAGAATGCTGGATTTGGAATCAGAAGACCTCATTTTGTTCTGAGTTCTGGCATTTACTGTTTCTGTGACTTTGAGCAAATCATTTAACATATCTGGATGTCATTTTCTTCATCTACAGAAGAAGAAGGCAAGACTAAATAACCTCTAGGATCTCCTCCGACTCTAAACATATGACTTAGCTATGATCAAATGGTGAGTGTTAGAAGTCAATTTGGAATTCTGATCATACTGACTCCAAGATGAGTGCTGCATACACTTCACTCTCTCTTTCCAGAATTGTTGAATCCTAGAAATTAAAAAAAAAAACTCCATCTGCATTATATATTAATTCAAAAAAATTCAATAAACATTTATTAAGTACCTACTATGTGCCAGGCACTGTGCTAAACTCTCAGGATACAAAAAGAGGCAAAATATAGTCCCTCCCCTCAAGGAAGAAATGATCCAATGTGGGGAGAGGAGCATGGAAACAAACGTATACAAGCAAGCTATGTACAAGATAAATAAGAAATAATTAACAGAGGGAAGGCACTGAGATTAAGAGGTATTCAAGAAGGCTTCCTATGGAGGTGGGATTTTGCTCAGGATTTAAAGGAAGCCAAGGAGGTTAGAATGAAGAATAGTTAGAATAAAAGAGGGACAACTTCCAGGTGTAGGGAGCAGCAAGAGAAAATTCCAGGAGATGAGAGATGGAGAGTCTAGAAGGTCAGTGTCATGGGATCAAAGAGTATGTATTGGAAAATAAGGTAAAAAAATGACTGGAAAGACAGGAGGGAGCTAGGTTATGAAAGGCTTTGAATGTCAAACAGCATTTTATATTGGCTCCTGGAGGTAATAGGAAGCTATGGGAGTTTGTTGAGTGGGACAAGGGGAAGGGGGTGGGGGGAAGGGGAGGAAGGGGCCATGATCAGATTTACATTTCAGGAAAATCACTTTAATGGCTGAATGGATTGAAGTGGTAAGAAACTTGAAGCAAGCAAGGACAAATTTTCTAAAAATAGAACAATGAAAGTATATATACATATATATGTATATATATGTGTATGTATATATATACATGTATATGTATGTATATACACACACATACCACATACACATATACATACACACACACATACCCATACACACATATATTCATCCTGGCGCAGGATCCTGAGAAACCTAGCATGATACGTTGTCGCTAAATGAGCTTGTTGGATCTGGTAGTTTTCAATTTTGGACTTTGGGAGCCTGTTAAAACTTTTCTTAAACTCCTGGAGGAAAATATTCCATGTTGTGGCAAAGACACTTTGGTTCCAGAAGTTGAGGTCTATAAACAGTTTGCACTGGATTAGGAACCCTGGGAGGCTCCTGCTTTACCAGTAAACACAACTGAAGGATTCACGGTAATGACTGCAACCTTGGCCATCCTGCAGGATTTCTGAAAACCTAAAAAACTCCACAGAGGGAAGTCAGTTCTTGTTACTGGGACATTAGATGCTCTGCTGGAAAGAGTTATGGGCAAGAAACAGTTCTGACATTGTAGGGGCTATCTGGTTCTTTGTAGTTTGGGCTTAGGATCCCCCATGTGGATAATGGAGCATGAGATTAGGAATACATTAAGGAGGGAGAAACATGAGTATCTAACAATAACAGTTTGCATCAATGGAAACAAACAAACAAATCCCACACATCTGCTAAATTTTGATCCTTTTAAGTCAGGAGTGCCCTTGCCTTGTTCAGTTTTCTCTTTACTCTAGTGGTCCCAGACCCAATTCTGCTATCTCCTCTTCCAAGAAGCCTTGTCTGATAACCCTGAGCTAGATGTGAGCTTGTCCACCTCAGATTTTTCATAGGCCTTCAGATGGAGTGCTTTGCCCTTATCACATTCCAATTTGTATTAGTTATTGGGGTATAGGCATTTTCTACCCTCTTAGATTAAAAACCCCTTGAGGACAGGAACTGTGGTTATTTCATCAATCGAAAACATCATTAAAAGTCTATTAAGTACAAGGTACTGCGCTACAAGTAGAAATTCTAGAGTCCATGTCCTTAAGGACCTTATAGTTTAGTAGTGAAATGGTACTAATTTGGATAGCTCCAATATACAATATTATAAGTGCATTAGAGAGTTATACAACAAAATGCTATGTGAATGATTTTAGGGAGCAGATGATTACCACCATTAGGGATCATGGAACGTTTATCCTCAGGTTATGAAAGAATTGGCAGAAGTGATCACGAGTCACTTTCAATGCTATTTGAGAGATCAAGGAAAAGTAGAATGGGTCCACAATTTGGATGACAAATGTTTTTCCAGTGGTGAAAGAGAGAAGGGAGGATTAGAGGGAAGAGAGAGTAAGAGAGAAAATGAAAGAGAGAGAGACAGAGACAGACAGACAGAGATAGTGAGATAGGGGCAGGGTGGGGGGCGGGGAGAAGAGAGAGAGAGAAAGAGAGAGAGAGAGAGAGAGAGAGAGAGAGAGAGTAACTGAACATCAGCAAGCTTTCCTTTGTCTGGAAAAAATTCAAGAATATACGATTAAACATGGAAAAAGAAATAACTTCAAATGGGAAAAGTGGTTAAAAAGTCAAAATTGTTTTATCAAGAAAAGGTCATCAGAGTAATCTCATCATTTTTTTTTTTAAATAAGGAGTAGAGCAATATTTATTATGCTTCAGCTGAAGTAAAAAAGGCAGGGGTGACAATCATGATCTCAGACAATGCAAAAGCACAAATAGACCTACTTAAAAGAAATAAGAAGGGGAACTACATCTTGTTAATAAGGCACCACAGACAATGAAGTAATATTAGTACTAAACAAACATAGTATCCAAATTCTTTTTCTTTTTTTTGAAGTTGGAAAATTACATACACTTTCATTGATCCCAAACATCTCTTTGACATGACATCCATCATTTCATTTGAATAGTAATATTTTCTGGGAAAAAATGTACATAATTACAATCTCTGAGGAATTAAGGTAGAAAGTACATGGTAGGTCCAACTAGTCTATATACCAATTATTACTTAAATTATTGGTGTAGGCATCTATTAGGCAATGCATAGTCAGAAAAATATCTTTCATATTTTCATATTAATGTATTACATGTGATGTATCTAAATATGCTGTTATAGATAACAAAGCATCTATCCCAAGACTATAATCATTTTCATTGTCTAAAATGTCTGAATTAACACAGTTCATTATAGAAAAAACTGCTTTCATATCTAATCATTCTAGATTGGTTCCTGGAGTAAGAATGTTCAGACTCATGTGAGTCTCTGGCCAAAAACTGGGGTTGTTGATGGGGCAGTGCCCACCAATATACTTTAGATTCATAACATTAAGG
>JAQQSZ010009262.1:0-12819 GCA_028646595.1 Phalanger gymnotis
TTAAACTAAGCCCATTTTGCTTTACTGGCACACCTGGTGATAGGAAGACTTAGCCCCATGAGGTGAAACCTGGCCTCAGACACTACTAGCTGTGTGACCCTGCATAAATCACCTAACCCTGTTTGCCTCAGTTTCCTTGTCCGTAAGATGTTCTGGAGAAGGAGATGGCAAACCACTCCAGTATCTCTGCCAAGAAAACCCCAAGTGGGATCACATAGAATTGGATTACACTGAAAAACGAGTGAATGAGAAGAAGAAAACTTTGCAAACCTTAAAGCTCTGTGTAGATTCTAGCTGTTGTTGTGATGATTAGAGCCCAGTGGCCCTTAGTGGCATGAGAGTCACTTGGAGGAAATCTCTACTGGAATGCCCAGTCTTTGCCCTTGACCCTGTTTGGTGTGAGCCACCATATCCAGGCTGCCTCAGCCACTCTCTGCCAGCTCCCCATCTATAAAATGGGAACAATGATAGCTGCCATGTCATAGGGCTGTTGTGAGGAGACAACACAGGAAGACTTTTCCAGTGCAACGGCGCTCTGTATGGCCAGAAGTGCATTGCTCTTCTTACTCCTGGTCCTCTCCATATGGATCGCTGTACCTAGAGCTAATGGCTTAAGTGTGTCTGTGCGTGTACACACATACGCACATACACACATATATACACACACGTATTTGAATATATTAATAGAGCCTACATATGTATGTATGTGTGTGTCTTTAGCTGTAGCTCTACCTATATGTTGGGCTAGAAACAGGGCATCCAAAGGCAAAACAAAAAGTAGTCCCTGCCTTCTCTGAGGGCTGCAATCATGAAGTGTGTGGTGGGGGTAAGTGTGTACATGCCTGCAGACAGGCAGACACACACATATACATACACACATACATAGACACATGCATATACGATACACACATCATGCGCACATACATGCATGCATGTATACAGACAGACACATCGGTGGTGAGAGGTCCTGACATGATTTTCCTTGGCAGTAACATTAATATTCTGCTGGCCAGCCAGGCTCTGACTGTGTGAAAGTTTCATCATTGGCTTTAGGATGATGGAGTGTGAAGAAGGGCCATCCCCTCCATTGGTCAATCTTTTCCTCTGTAATTTGGGCAGCTGAGATTCTGGGGAGCACTCACTGAGTGGCCCGCTAAAGTAGGGAGCATTCATGCCACAGGTCAGGGTTTAGATGGGCTGTGATGTGCCTTCTCATTCTCAGATTCTGAGACCACTGCCCACGCAGCAACTTTGCTTTATCATCTGCCCTCAATAAAATGGAAGGTCCTTGAGGGCAGGATGTTGGTTATTTTTCTCTTTGCATTCCCAGCATGTGGCACCGAGCCCTGCCACATCATAAGAGCTTAATAAATTCATGCTGAATTGAATTAATTGATGGTCCCTTCTAGCTGAGACTCCCTAACACTCCTCCTCTCCCCATTCTCCATTTTTCTCCTGTGATTCTGACCCCTATCCTATAATTTGGATTTGGGAGGACCTAGCAGGAATTGGCTCTATGGGCTGCTACCAGAAACTATTTGGATTCCTTTATATTTTTACCTCTTAGAATTCTACCTGGCAACAAATCTGGGCTCATGTTTATCAGAGATTTGGAGGAGGTGGGCATCCTGAGCATCAGACTGTCACTTCTTCATACTGATATCGTCATTGTTGCTTTCAGGGGGTAAACTCACATGTTGGTATAGAGGGCATGAAGCAGAAACCCTCTGCTGCCTGTTGGCTAAGCAGATTTCTGGTCCTCGGTGGAATAAGAGGTGATTTTTGAAGGCATCAGGGAGTTTTTCCTCCTTGAAAGTCCTTTGCATTGAAATGGATTCCCTTTGCAGTCTTTTAGAAATTGATTTTGACAAGCACCAAAGCAAGACACATGCTTTGGACTGATGTGGAGTGTTGTGGGTTGTGTTTCTTCCCCTCCAAGTGCATCCAATAATTTAGGGAATTTAGAGAGGGCACGAGTAGGAAGGAATTATGGCTGTTCTATTCTTTCCTTCTGATGTTTAGTCAATTTATCTGTTTGGATTTCCGTGTATTGTTTAGTACTAGGATTTCATGGGAAATAGGTGTTCTCCAAGGCACTAAATATTGTTTTTTAATTACCTTACGGTCTCTGAGAAACAAGTAATCCTCATCTTCTTTTTATTGGCACTAAAAATCTCTATAGCCATCCACTCTCATAAAAATCCTTCTTTTTAAGGTCCTGTGTCTTCCTGAGGAATGTTGATGCACTCAGTGGCCTGTCACTGAAGGAACTAGAGGCAGGCAGGGTAGGCTTCTTGTCTTCCAGATCACTTCCTCATCATAGATGTCAGTGGGAACAAAGTCACCCTAATCAATATGGGCTTGGGAGATATAATCACATGATTGATCCTCTAGCAGGGTAGGCAAGGTTGTGAGGGGAGTCACATGCTGGCCCCCACGCCTCCAGAAGAGAGACTCAAGGCCTCTGTGGAAAATGTTTTCCAATACACAGACAAAATCTCTGCTGGCTACCACACTTGAGAGAGAAAGCTTCTATCATTTCTCCATATGTATGTAGGTATTCATGTATATATGTACATACACATATATACATATATGTATATGCACACATATATGCACCGATACACACATACTATACACACGCACACCCATACCTCGTTTCCCCCGATATTGTTTCAGTTGTCTGACTTGTGAATCAGCAGCTAATGCCTATTGAATTTATAGAATGTTGTACATAAGCCTAACTCTGATTGTCGTTGTGAGTGAATATGAATTGTCAATTCAAAAAAATTCCACAGACTGGAAGGGACCTCAGGAGTCCTCTAGGTTAACCTCTCTCTCACCCAGATGAAGAAGCTGAGGATAAGAGTGGGTGAGTGACTTGCCTAGGGTCACACAGGAAATAAGTAGCAAGGCTAAGATTCAAATAAAGTTCCTTACACACATTTCCTGATGAAATCAGGAAATTTGCTCCAGCTCATACAGTTCATTAGTGACCAGGCTGGGAGCAGAGCCCCCACTCCAATATCCTCCCTGTCCACATTGAACGCCTTTTCCCCCAAAGTAGTACTCCCTATAGGATAGGACTTGGCTTTTCTCGAAACTTTTGGGAGACTTTTTTAATCAGACCTACAGTTTCATTAGTGTTGGGAAGTCCCAGAGAGGAAATCTTCTCTACACCTGATTTTCACCTGATCTGTGACTTATAGCTTTAGTGAGTGACCTACAGATGAAGAGATGGATCCAGGTTCAAGTGACCAACCAATACGTGGCAAAGAAAAGACTGGAATCCTGGTTTTCCTGATTCCAAAGCTGTCATTCTCTACATCACTCTACATGGCCCCTTATATCTGAACTGTATGTTTGAGCTGTAGCTTGGATAAACAAGTCTCAAAGCTGTCAATCCACATTCATAGCAAACAGAAGATCCAAAGAATGACGGGGACTTGTGGGGAAAGCAGTTTAAGACCCATTGCATGAGCTACTGAAAATTGGATGGCTCAATTCAATTGCCTTTGGCAGAGCTGGGAACTATGTGAGTGACCTCACTGGATGTAACTCTGTGAGGGAAAGCAAGGCAGGACTCAGTGTCCTGGGGTTCCCTTTTAGGTACTAAGCCTTATTCAAAGTCAGTACCACTCACCAAGTATTTGTCAGCCCTTATTCTGTACCAGGCACTAGGGTAGTTCTGTATATAAAAGAAAAACAAAAGTGAAAAACCAATAAAACAGCCAGTTCCTGCCTCGTAAGATCAGGAAACCGCAGCCTCAGAGCCGGAAAGGCCCTCTCCTCCAGGCTGGCATTTCCCGCTGAGGAGATGAAGTCTCTTGACTGGCATCCCACAGACAGCGCTGTTTCTGAGTCAGGATTTGAACCCAGCGGTCTCTCCTGTCTACCAGACTGAGCATGGCTAAATTGAAGCTTCTTTGTCTCCCCTGATGCTGCTCCATTGGATTTGCCTCTTTCTGACATCACCACTCGTCCGATCTCCCACATAGAAAACCTCGTAGTTTCCCCTTGGTTCCTTCATCTCCCTCGTTCCCTGATGCCTGTTCTTGTTTCCTCTGCTACATCTCTCGAGCCCAGGCACCCTTCTCTCCCCATGCGACTGCTACTGCATACGCAAGTGGATCAAGGCCCGACGTCCATCCATCTGGATGCTTGCATGAGTCTGCTAACACATCCCCAGTGATTGCTCTGTCCCTTCTCTACCTCTTCACTGCCAAACAAACCTTCCTTGTGCTTGGTCAAAATTACTCTGCTCAAACATCAGCAGTGGCGGTGCAGGCCAGTGTAGCAGGACCAAACAGGTGTCATTGACCCTGGGTGCCGATCCTCACCCAGCTACTCCTTTGCTCTTGCATCGTGGACAGCTCGATTCATCCCCTCTTTTGGTTTCCTCACAGAGAGGAGGGGGGTGAACCAAGTTCCTGTGACCCCACATCTAACACTCTTTTCTTACATCAAATAACTCCAAGTGGTCACTCTGAAAATTTCATTTTGTGACTGGTTTCAGGCTGTAACGGACATAGACTTAGCCCATGCCAATTCTCCAGACCCAAGAGAGAAGCTTCAGAGCTACCTTGACAAACATTCGTCTGGGCCGCTCTTTACTTGTTCATGCTATCCAAACTTCAGAACTATGAACGTTTAGATTTTCTGTGTCAACATGGGAATTTAATTACTGAAACAGGCCCTGAAACCATGTACTTCTTGGGCCCTCCTGGTGCCTATTACCTCTCTTCTTTGTTCTGTTCACCTTGCACTCTTAGGCAGAGAGGCATAGCAATCGGCTTAACCAGCAGAGCCCACTGGCCCTTCCTTGCTAAGCAAATGAAATGAACTCTCAGCTTTAGAGCTGTTTGAGCTTTGTATTCCCCAAAGAGAAATATTGTCTCGCTAAACTCTTGGGCCATTTCCCAATATGCAACGCCTCTCAATAAGTTCTATTATAATTCATTCTTAATACTAAATGGTCATGTTCAGAGCCGGGGATCTGCGAGAGCCTGACAAGTTTGCCCATTGTGTTAAACCCAACCTAAGTAAGGAATTGATGCTAGGACCAGCTCAAGTTTTCATGTTTGGTATCAAAGGCATTTTACTTTTTTCTGCCTCTGTCCTCATAGGATTTCTCACATTCTCTGAAAGAACATTCATGTGTGTTTTCATGTCTTTACAAGATAGATCTCCTCTCTGTGGGCTATTTACTGTTTTTCTCACAGCCAATGAACAGCAGAGGGGGTGGGGGCGGAATCAGTATCTACAAGACGCAGAACCGCTGTCTCCACAGCCCTTGTGCAGGAGGTAACCAGATGCATTTAAGTAAGCCTCTTTGGGCAAAGCTTCCCTATTCATGTTGAGGATTTTGATTTCATTTGAAATGAATGACATAAACCCCAGGTATGAAAACTAATAGAATTTCTGCATTTACCTGCTGATCCATAACCTTTTGGTGAGACTATGTGTCAGCTGCCAGCCCGTTGGCTGAATAAAGGAATGCTTTTAAAATGAAAATGAAAAGGTTTCTGTGCTGTTCAGACAGAAGCTAGATATGAAGGCTAGGTGGGGAGGATTATTATTAGGATGATTTTATATTGGGTCTGATAAGGGGCACAAAATAAGCTTTGGGATGGAGATGTGGCCCAATGAATCAGAAGAGACAGAGAAAAGTATTGTCCTTGATCCTTTCTCTCAGACTTTAGGCTAAGCAGGAGACTCGTAGGAGACATAAGAGCCCCAGGCAATGGGCAGAGTGTGTTTATACCTGCCCAGGATAATCACACTCCATGTGTCCATCCAGTTGCCTCCAGTGCATGGCAGTGAGCTGAGAGGCTACCATGTCATTGAGCTGCTATCCATAGGATCTGAGAGTGAGGATTCAACCAGCCAGTACCTGCCTGATTCAGGATTGGAACCTAGGGCCTGTGACTTCTCCATCAGAGCTGTGTATCACACTCTATACGTCCATCCAGTTGCCTCCAGTGCATGGCAGTAAGCTGAGAGGCTACCATGTTGTTGAGCTGCTATACATAGGATCTGAGAGTGAGGATTCAACCAGCCAGTACCTGCCTGATTCAGGACTGGAACCTAGGGCTTGTGACTTCTCCATCAGAGCTGTGTCCACTGTCACGTACAGCCCATTGCTGAGGAGCTGGCCATGAAGGGCCAATGGAACTGTAAGGAGAAATTCAGCTAGTAGGGGAGATGTCTAAGTTATGACCTCTCCTGCATGTTATTAAAGTTGTTTGGAGGTAGAAATTTTATTCATTGAGGAGGCTGAAGAACTAGGAAGCTTGAGTATTCAAAGGGGTATAAAGTTGGAATGGAAAAGAGCGCTGTGAGTCAGAAAGGAAAATTCATGGAAAACCAGTTCATGAGCCAACAAGCACTTATTTAATGTACTAGACATGGTACTAGGCATTGGGGATACAAAGAAAGGCAAAACCCACAGAGCCTGCCCTTGGGGAGTTGATAGTCCAATGGGGAGATAAGCATATAGTAAGTACATTCAGGATATACACCAGAGGGAAAGGGACCTAGAGGTCCCCAGATGCAGGAACAAGGATGAGGGAAGGTAGTGCTAACTCGAAAGACTTGGTTGCCATGTGATGAGGACACAGAGAGACCATTGCAAAGTGGGAGTGGGGAAGCCTGAGAAGCTGGCTCCTCCACTCGCCTGGGTGTGTGGTGGTAGAAGAAAGGAGCAGTCTGCCTTGTGGGCAGTGTCCAGAGATGTAGCATCTCCTGGAAGGTAGCAAGCACAGCACAAGATGAAGGAATGTAGGAATAAGAGAACTGGGAGCACAGATTTACAGCCAAAGGGATTGTAGAGGTCACCTAGTCCCAAACTGTCACTTGACAGATGAGAAGATTGAGGTCAAGAGCAGAAATGCCTTGTCCTAAGTTGCACAGCATTAGTTGCAGAGCAAGGATTTTGTCGGGAATGCCAGCATGAGCCCTCATAACCCCAACCATTCTACCTGGACAAACTGAGCCTCAAAACTCTGAGTGACTTGTTCAGGGTCATATACCTGTAAAGTACCGGAGGTAAGATTTGAACTCAGGGCTTCATGGTTGCATTCCATCCATTCTGCGACACTGCTTCTTTCAAATGGAGTTCCTAATTCCTACCCTTCCTTCTATCGTTTCTGAGATGAAAAATGGGACTGTGGTCTGTGAACACCTTCACCAAGATAGCTGTGTCCCACACCAGCTTTCCTTTAGGGATGCACCTTGTTCACACTTTTACTACTATCCTTGACTGTGCTCTCTCATTTAGCCCACACATGCAGTCAGCTACAAGTCTTGTGTGGCCCCCACAATATCCTCATGTGCCCCCCTCTCTTTTTCTCTCTTCACATAGACTTTTTCTTTCCTCAATGTCCACCACTCTAGCTCCTGCCTCCAGACTGTCCCCACTTTCATGCATTCTTCACAGAGCTCTCAACAGGATAGGATCCTCCCTGACATCCCAGCAGGCACTTGGGCATCCACAGCATTCTCTTCTTCAGTGGGATAGGTTGAGCCTGGTGGCTGCAGTCAGCCAGGTCAGGCGAATGACGAAGCAAAAAAAAAAACCAAAAAAACCAAAAAAACAAAACCTTGGAAAGCTTGTTTGTCGAGCTCCAAGTAGCCTTGAAAATGTGCCCCTTTGGTTGGTTCAACTAGCTGGTTTCTATGGGAAATTCAGTGCTGGCCTGGAGAGCCAGAGCTTGCAGGAGAGGCCACTTGGTTACACAAGCCAATCCAGCTATCTTTTTCAGTGTCTTCAGAGGGGAAAACAACAGAAACAACCTTGACGTTGTAGGAAAATGATACAAACCAATGAGCCCCCAGTCATTGAGGGTCTAAATGTAGAGAGGCTTTTACCTGGTTTCATTGTCAGGTTAAACATGTGTTTATATATGTATAAACAAAATATATACATGCATAAGTATATACACATACACACGTATATGTTTATGGACATGTACTTCATACATTGAAATTTCCACTGGACTTGAAATGCACATACACATATATACCCTCTCCCTGTACATGTGTACATATGTACATATATTTCAAATCCAATGGAGAGTCCTTCAGTCCTAAGAGAGAGATTATAGAGAAAGCACCAAGTGAGATTTCAAGAACAGAAACTGAACAGAAAACAGACTGGAAGCATCCCTGCTGATCTTGGAAGGTTGACATTTCAGTAACAGAATGCGAACCAGACATTCCTAGCCATAATGGAAGGAGCTAAAATGGGAGACCCTCCGTGGATCGCCACATGGTTTTAATTCCATTTTAAAATTCATCATTTTGTCAGTCATGAAGCATCGAACAACAAAAAATGGGCTGATCCAGTCAGTGTTTGAAAATAACCAGAGAGCATGTCCAGAAGCCTGCTTTGGGACAGTTGGGTCATGCCCCAGTGAGCCCGTGGTTAGCAGGCAGCACCTGGCAATCTGTCCCAGCTGACTGCTTGGCCTGCTGGCAGAGAGGTATAGACCCAGCCCAAGTCAAGAATGCCTCTCTGCTACAGGCCTGAATGATGCTTCCCAGCCACAGGACCCTACAGAGATCACATAACCTCTCTCAACCTTGGGCTTTTACCCATGAAAATGATGGCTGTAATGACTGCACTACCTCCCTCACCAGATGAGGAGGAGAAACGTGCCTTGCAAAGTGCTGTACAAATATGAATTGTTATCTCTGAGTTGTCCTAGGCCCTATGTTTATTTCCCATTTCCCTCTCTCACCAAGGCCACTGAACAGAATGCTGAGTTTGTTGTTCTGACCTTCACTCTGTGACTCCATGGACTTTTGTCCATGAGGTTCTCTTGGCATAGACACTGAAGTGCTTGGCCATTCCCTTCTCCAGTATGTCCCCATTTTATAGATGAGAAACTGAGGCAAATAGGGATCAAATGACTTGTCCAGGGTCACACAGCTAGTAAGTGTCTGAAGCTGGATTTGAACTCAGATGTTCCTGACTCCAGGCCCCAGCTCTATGCACTGTACCATCTAGCTGCCTCTTAAATGGAATGCATTAGTTTTTATTAATTATTATTTTATTATTATTTATTAATTTTACATTAAAGAAGAGGCCAAAGAAGTCAATTTTGCTAAATTTCTGAAGATTTTAGAATAAATTTTAGAATCCTTGAGTTAATTAGGGATGACCTTGAACATCCCCAAACCAGAAATGACAAATACTTGGCTATACAGTTGTCCAGTTAGCAGAGGCCTGGGCCCATTAAACTCCAAGTAGATCAGTTCTATTGATAAGCAGATGAATTAAAAAGAGAGAGAGAAAAGGACATTTATTAAAATGCTTATTAGATGCCAAGCACTATACTAAGCCCTAGGGACTCAAATACAAAAGCCAATATATGATCACCCTCAGAGAGTTTGCATTTTAATGAAGAGAGTGAGGTAGGAGTGATCCTTCCTTAAGTGAATTGGACTGCTTCATTTAGGGATAAGGAGACCATTGGGCTTCCTTGCAGCCTAAGGCATAAAAGCTTCAACCTCTAGGGAAGTGGTGTTTCAGAGGAATTCCCACTGCCCTGTAGGTCACCTTTCTGACCTAGCGACTGATTCTAGGTGAACACAAAGGTAGAGGGGAATTGTGTCTTATTTAAATTTCATTAGAAAGCACTTCCTTTCTAATGTTATAATCATGACATTGTTTTAAAGTTGCATTTTCTGGTCCATGAGGATCTCACTGTCTTTCAGCCCTCAGCCTGAAGGACTAGGTCAGCAGTGTTCCAGGGACTGGGCTAAGTTCTGGGGGGACACAAAAGGGCAGGAAAGTTCTCTGTTCTCCAGGAACTCATACTCTGGTGGAGCTTGACTTCCTTTCCCCTGAGGCAGGTAGTGGGTCCTGTGAACATGGGTCTTGGTCTTTAGTCACTCTGTTCTTTACCCTAGGTGAAGGAGATTAATCTGGAGGCAGTGACCTTGTGAAGTTTGAAAGGTTAGGAGAACAAGCCTCTGTGAGTTGGGGGGGGTGGGGTCTAAGACTCTGGAAGCTCGAGTCCATGCTGGGTTTGGCAGCCAGCCCAGCACTGATGCCCTGAAGAGAAAGTGGTGATCTTCAGGACACAGCTCAGAGGTAGCTGAGGCAAAGACTCAAGCAGCAGTGAGGCCACCATTGAAGCAAACTGAGTTGGATCAATGCATCTTAGAGACTGTGATAAGTATGAGGCCACACTCCCTAGAGACCAAAGTGGGGTAAGAGGGATCACCCCAGGTGTTGGGGAGAAATGTTTGTTCTTTTGTTACTGCTCTATCTTCAAAGGGAATATTATTTTCAAAAGACTAATTGGTGTTAAGTTATTAGATGGAACTTAGCCTTAGGATGCGGTGGAACTTGAGCCAAGAGCAGTAGAGAACAGCTCCCAGCCCCCTGATGGTACCTCCAGAAGCCTCAGAGGGCACCTGGTCCTGGGGAAGCAGCTACAATCTACCCCCTGCCCTATAATGTTGCCTTTGTCAGTGTGTATTTTCTATCTACTAACTCTCTTAGACCCTATACCCTGCCAAGTGAAAAGCAAGTCTATTAAAGGTGGGCGATGTTTGTTATGGTTTCTTTTCCCCAGCACTCAGCCCAGTAAATAGCACAGAGTTGGCGCTTGACAAATGCCTATTGGATTTAACTGAATTGAAGGAAGAGTTTGCATTGGAGACCTTAGAAGCCCCTTCTGGCCCCACATCCAAGGATCCTCTGCATTGCCCCCACTGCAGGACAGGCCATCCTTCACCTCTGTCATGAGATGTGAAGCACAAACAACATAAGCACCAATGACCTTAGAAGTCTGATAGTGTCATCCAGCGGACAGAGCTCTGGCCTTGGAGGCAGAGCAGCTAGGTTAGAATTCTAATTCATGTCCCAACCCTTGGTCTCAGTCTTCCCATCAAGAAGATAAGGGAGTTGGACTAGAAGAATTTAAGGTCTCTTTCAACTCTCAGTATGTGACTCTAAGATCTTGCTTCTAGTCAAAAGGTTTTTGGGTACTCTTAGACATATTCCAAGGCAAGGAAAGAACTTGGAACTGATTTCAGGATCTAATACCCAGCATCTCACCAGCAACTTCCCATAAACAAACCATCTGTTGAAAAAACCAACATGGTCTTAAGTGGAAACAGTTCTATCTGGAGCAGGGGCAGGCTTAGATAAAGTGGGAGGGGAGACTCTTAGAAGAATGGAGAGACAAAAGAATTTCTCTTCTTCACTCTCCAGAGGTCCATTCTATGGAATATATAAAGTACAGGCAATGCTATTTGTTTCTAATGACTACACATTAATGGTGGCTCAGAGTTAAGCCTGTCAACATGATTTCTCTTAAGTAACTCCTTGGGAAAGCACTCAGGGCCCTCCATTTATTTCCAAATGGGAGCTGAGGACAAGAAATAAAAGAGTTATTCCCAAAGCAGGGTGATCGATAAATCATTTATCAGTTTTCTTGCACATCTGTATAACACATACTAATTAGTGGGATATCTTTGTCGGCAAGTGATTATCGGACAAATAGCATGACAGAAGTGAAGAAAGGGCCCTATAAAGCACTCTGATGCTTTGGGAAACTAATTGTGATGCTATCACTAGAATATAATGTGATTAAACAATTAATTTTAGATCTGAGATCCCTGATGGTGAGGATCCTGTTGGTGCCTATCCAAAGTTCTGAGCCCTCTGATGAGACGCCAACACCTGGTAAAAACTAGGGATCATGAGGCCTGCCTGGAACAGGAGGCAGGTCTCCTTGGCTGGAGAGGGGCATACAAGGGTATGATCCTAGTCTAAAATATGTGTTTGGTAAATGCTGATAATCCTCCTCCAACTTGATTTTCTGCTGTAAGCTATAGAAAAAGTGCTCCCTAGTCTAGGAGTATAGGGTCTCAATTAGAATTGGAAAGAGACTGAGGCCATGGAGGATGGTGGCCTCATTTTGCAAGTAAGAAAACTGAGGCTGAGGGAGGTGAAGCAACTTTCCCAATGTTACACAGGTGGTAAATGGAAGAGGTGAGATTTGAGAAGCCTGGTCTGCTGGTTCCAATGCCAGTTCTCCTAATTCACAGGGGCCACTGAGGGGCCAGAGGAAGATAATCAGGATGGCTGAAAGATTGGCATAAAGCTATGTAAGGACGAGGTAAATGAGTTGGCAGTGTCTAGATGAGCGATGAAAAGTACATGAAAGCTGCCATGGATCCTCTACTCTTCTAGATGGCATCCCTTATGATGATCTCATCTGCTGCCATGAGACTGTTTTCTTCTCTGTGTAAATGATTGCCAGAGCTATGTGTCCAGCCCAAGTCTCACTCCTAAGTTGTCTTGTTAAGCAAAATTGTCTCATTAGCATGGCTTTTGTTTCTTTTGAGTGGAAGTACTTTCAGCTGTTAAGTGCTAAGCCCCAGGCCCAGGGCCCTGTCAGGTGTGAAACCTGTGTGGGTGTGGATTGGTGACTTAGGAGGGGCCAGCTCAGGAGCCAATGTTCTCTGGTTGTTGAGGCGGGGCTTGAGAAGGCCAAAAACTAGGCTGCGAGGAGGGGTGAGCTGGGAGACAACTTCAGCAGAGGCGGAAGCTGCGGAAGCAGGAAGCTGCAGAAGCCAGAAGCTGTGGAGGCAGGAAGCTGGGGAAGCAGGGCTTCCCCAAGTGCGAGCAGGAACGTGAGGCCAGTGAAAATGATTTGGCTAAATACTATCTTGTTTTTCTGTGGCCTCCTAGTTGCTCTTGTGAGATGGGCTTTCTGGGCCTGGAGTCTTTTTGTCAAGATGTTGGAATGGGGAGGCTGGTTCACGGTTCTGCTGCAGTGGGGCCTAAATAAATTTCTT
>JAQQSZ010009263.1:0-12819 GCA_028646595.1 Phalanger gymnotis
TTCTTGGAGGGTTTTGTTGTAGGCTCTTTGACTTTGTTGACTTCTTCTGGCTGTATGTTTTGGTCTTCTTTGTTACCAAAGAAGGATTCCAAAGTCTGAGCCTGAATCTGAGTCTGTTTTCACTGCCTGGCCATGTTCCCAGCCAATTTACTTGATTCTTGAGTTTTTCAGCGGGAGTACTATATTCTAAGCTTGGGGGGATGTGCCAGCTCTGCCACCCCAGCACTCCTCCTTCCACAAGAACCCCCAACCAGGACTGGACCTAGATCTTCAGCAGGCTCTGCACTCCTGCTCTGATGCACCACTTAATTCCTCCCACCAGGTGCCTGGGGCTGGAAGCAACTGCAGCTGTAGTTCTGTAGCTGCCTCACCTCCGCTGCCCCCCAGATGGTGGCTAAACCGTGAAGTCTATCACCCTGTCCCCAGCAGCTTTTCCCACTAACCTCTGTTGTCTGGTGTTTGTGGGTTGAGAAGTCTGGTCACTGCTGCAGCTCACTGATTCAGGGCACTAGGGCATGCTCCTCTTGGCTCCTGGTATGGTTGGTCCACGCAGCCCACACTGGGCTCTGCTACCCTCCGCTCCCAGCTCCGTGCACGATAGCAACCATCCAGGCTGTCCTGGGTTGAAGCCCTGCTTCCCTCTGATATTTTGTGGGTTCTGCAGTTCTAGAATTGGTTCAGAGCCATTTTTTATAGGTTTTTGGAGGGAGTTGGTAGGGAGCTCATGCTAGTCCCTGCTTTCCAGCCGCCATCTTGGCTCCGCCCCTCCTTAATTATAATTTTCGAAAATGAGTTCTGACATACCTGTTCAATTTGGGTATATGCCAATTTTCAAAACAAATCAAAGAAGTCCAAAATGTCCCTTTCAGAATGAACAGCTAAAGTTTCATTGACAGTCAGGCATGATTATGCCAGATCTGATAATCTTTTGTCAGTCATTCTTCTTGACCTCTCAGCTTCATTTGACACCATTTACCACTCTCTCATCTCTGTGTTTTTGTGATACTACCCTTTCTTTGTTCTCTGCCTACATGTGTGCGTGTGTGTGTGTGTGTGTGTGTGTGTGTGTGTGTGCATATATGAGATATAAAAGATATATATACAATTATCATTTATGCATGTGACTTAGATCTATAAATCCAGCCGTAGTCTGTCCATTAGTCCTACAGTACCATCAAACATTACAAACTGGATTTCCCAGAGTCATTTCAGTTCAACATGTCCAAAACATATCTTATTCCCCAAACCCATCCTTCTTCTCACAGTCCCCACGATTCTTCTAGTCTCCTAAATTTGTCACCTTGGCATTTTCCTTCACTTCTCATTCTCCCTCACCCTACATATATAGTTATTTGCCAAATCTTGCCTTTTTACCTCCTCAACTTCTCTAGTAGATGACTCCTCCTTGTTTACTCAGCTCCGATCTTAGTTTAAGCCGTTATCATCTCTTGCCTAGAATTCCAGTGGACTCTTAATTGGTCTCCCTGCCTCAAGTCTTTCCTTACTCCAATCACCCTTCACACAGCTGCCAAAATAATTTTCCTTAAATATAAATCAAATCATGTCATTCCCTTACTTAGTAAATTCTATTGTCTTCTTATTGCTTCTAGAATAAAATGCAAACTTAACTATTTAACTATTGAAGTTCTTCATAATCTGGTCTCAGCCTGTCTTTCCAATCCCATTCCAATCCCTCCTGCTTTCTACAATTCAGTCAGATTTGCATTATCTGTGCTTCTCACCCTGTATTTACTGTTCATGGGACAAATAAGCCAGACTACCTGAAGCCAGCAGGCACCTAAGAAGAGAGAGACAGGAGACAGCATGTTCCAGTCAGTCATTCTCAATGTAGCTCAGGATCCAGAACTGAAGAGCCCTGGAAACAGTAGTTCTAGGGAGACCATCAGCCCTGCTTTCAGTCTGGCCCCAGCAGTCATCTCTTTACAGGAACATAATAGGTACATAATAAATGTTTATTGTTTGATTAGTTGATGAGGCAGTTTCACCATAAACAAGGAGACTCCCCTCACATTTCACTTTTTCTCCTACTGACTGTATTGTTTAATGGGTGGGATCTTGTCAGGGGTTGAGATGGGTACTGAGAGACTCTGTCACCCTATTTATAATTCTGGCTTTCCAACAATAGGAATAAAAAAAAAACTCTGAAAATAGAACCCCACGTTTCCCTAACCTCTGTCGTTATCTCAGAGGTTGCTGGATGTTGTCATGTCTGTTCTGTAAGGGAAGGATGGCGACTCTGGTTTCTTTAGTGTTCTCATTAACACCCAAATGAGTCCTCTGCATATAGGTCCTCAGCATGTGTTCCTTGACTAACTGCTGAATCAAGTGTGTATTATGGAAATAGTAATTTCCTGTTAAACTTGTATTGTTAAATTTCAGTTTTCTTATGGCCTTTCAGTAGACTTGCTCAGAGAGCAGCTGCTGGAAGTAGTATCAAAATGACTTGGAGCAATGCTTCTGAAACTAATTTGCCTCTAGAACAATTTGGGGAGTTGATGGAACATAGATTTTTCCAGGGCACTTTGAGATCCAGACTATTTCTAGGATGAAATGACTTCTGGAAAAATCAGGGAACATAATAGGGAAAATATATCAATTTCATACTGAAAAAAAACTGCCAAATATATTTTGATAAGTAATTGCATATTTTAATCAGCTTTTTTGGTGAAAATTTTGTATTGAATCTTCTCATGGAACTTCCATTCATATCACACAGAACAAAGTTTTGTAGGCTAATGCATGGGAAATGCTGATTTAGAGATCCCCAAAACAGAACTACTGCTGGAGTTGCAGATCTTAATTTCAGAATGTGACATTATTTTGAAACTGAAATTTTAGTAGCTAAACTTTAAAATGAAATCCTGTTGATATATATGTTGCTTGATTGATGAAAATCTTATAATTTTTTTACAGGCTACAAAATTTGGATCCCAAGCAAGTCAAAAGGTAGTGAAATAATGGATTTTGCATCTTGAGTAAACTATTTGTGTAATTTTCTGGGGCTTTTCTAATTCTTTTAAAGTAACGTTCAGTGGATTAAAATTAGTGCATCAGACCTCATCATTATTTATAATAGCTGTTGACGTTCTCTTTTGAGACATAGTTTATTCACAGCCTCACTAGTCCTACTTCAGAATTTAGTTTAATCTCATTTTGGACACCATTCCCAATAATAGGTGAGTATACCTCCCTTCTGCTCCCCAGTAAACACATAATTGATGGACCTAAATTTCTCCTGTAAAACAGAATAATTAATAAGCTTATGTTCAAAAGTGATTGAAATAAAATTATCTTAAGAGGCAAATGTAGCCATTTAAATAAATCTTTTTAAAAATAAAAAGCACATTATAATTTACAAGGATATAAAACACCAGAAACTCTGCTCTTTATATATCCTATAATTTTATGAAGTTCTATAAGCAACTATGTTAAAAAAAAAAAACTGCACGCACTTAGGGTATTGCATGAACTAAATTAACCCCACATGGAGCAAAATCGAAGAATTTTAGGACTGTTATGGAATTAAGCTTCATCTGAAAAGGTGCAACAGTGCACACTCTTGTAGTTTAGTTAAAACATATGGGCAGTCAAGCAAATTATACCTAGTTCTGATTGAGATACTGCACAGAGCCCTTAAAAATTCAAACACAAAAAAACCAGGCTCAAATTATACACTTGAAATGTTTCCAGGAATAAAAGTGCCTCTTTTTATAATGAGAGCAGATTTTAAGAGAAAGATTGTATCCTAACAGAGATTTAAGTTTGCCATGGATTTTTAATCTCAGTCTGTTGTGTTCCATTTATTTTCATCAAATGATCTCAAATTCATGAGATCAAGAAATTGAAGAGTTGGATTAAAACAATTCGCGTTCATCACCAGTACTGTGGTTTTCCATTAAAACTAAAGAATGGACCATCAGAAATGGAAAAATTCTGTATTGATTGAGTGTGTGGCAGGTATGGGACCCAAAATTTAGTCAGATATTTGCCTCCTGGTTTGAATGCAGTAAATAGTGTCTACATAAACCATAGCTCCCCTCCTACTCCCTTATAATTATGGAAATATGGCACAAGTTAAGATTTTCCATTTACTAAACACAAAGTGTTCTATTAGCAAGAGTGTGCATATAGAGAGTATTGTTTCCTTACAACACTCTCAATCTGAATCTTGGAATACCTGGCATTTGAAATTCACTTATTAACCATAACTAGAAGTGTATTTAGTTTCAGCAGCCATATTTAACTGCCAGTAAAAATAAATTTATCACAGTTTCATATCTGTTGAAGGAAGTTCACCTTGTCAATAGATGGTGTAAATAGAAATGAATTTTAACACTTAACCTAACCTACTTGTGAAGTGCTTCCAGTTTTTGCTAAATGCTGCTTCTACTTTCCTTGCTCTCTTTCTCTTTTTCTTCTCTGCCCCCTTTCTTGGGTCAAGTTTTGGGGCTACAAGCAGCAACCAGAGCCGGTAAAGCCCTCACATACATTATTGTGCATGGGCCATTACCACTATTTGTGCTGAGTATATGCTTATTGCTGTTGGGCTGTGGACTGCTCTTCATAAGCTTTTTCGCAGTTTTTGTTCATTGTCTTTAATGCTGTTGTGTGCATCATTTTGTATGTCTTAGCCTAAGTAAAGTCATTTTGAACTATTATGCTGCTTATACAAGTAACCCGCCCTCATGAGTACTTAGTAAATCTGAATTTGAGGCAGTGGTAGCTTTGTGATCTGTGGAGTGATAGCTCATAGCTGTGCCAGTTGGTGTGGTAGAACTTTTACATGGGACATTTGTGTGATTGATAGATATATATATATATGCTTTCATTAGTACTCAGGTGGCCTGTTCTAAACAAGCTAGCCTCAATTTTTTGTGTGACAGCCTATAGAAGGCCTTTTTGAAACTTAGTTATTGAGTTATGGTTTAATTAGTTTAATTAGGTTTGTACTTATGTCATAGAATCAGAAGATATGGAAACTCAGATCAGAAAGATGAAATTACTTACCCAAGACTACACAGGTGTTACATAGCAGAGCTAGAATTTGAACCTAGGTTCTCTAACCTCAAATCCAGTGCATTTTCCATTAGATTTATATTGATGGACTCAGTGTATTTTTTAAAGCTTCCATATTTTGAATTTAATTCCCAAGTAATTTATTTTTTAAAAAAAGAAAAACTACATATTAACTTGTATAGCCTTTAAATAAAAGAAAAGACTTTTTTTTATACAAATGCTCTCCAAGAGGCCTTTCTACAATGATTGAATAATTCCTGGCTTACTATCATTTAGCAGTTGTACCTTTTGTAGTAGTAGATTCCTGGTGAGCATCTCTTTTCTTCTTCAGTGGTTTCTTAGTATATACTAAAAGGTTGGCTCATTTTGTTTCCCTGTCATTGCTGGTACTGTTTAGTTCTAAAGTTTGCTTTAATTTGAACTGCTTAAAATTAGGCCATCTTAAATCTTCTTTGTTCTGAAGGCCGATTTGAGGGTCTTACAAGCAGTTCATTTGAGAAGAAGAATTAAGGGCAGGATGGAAAATTCAGATACTGGAGTTGTTGCTTTTTACAGGCATGAGTGAGGCTGTACTTTCATAAGACCTACCATTTGCTCCTTTTTTATCCCCTTTGTTTCCATTTCCCCCAAACCAACTGTATTTAAGAGATAACACTGTTTGTATGGGGCATACGAGTTACGTGGCCTTTAGTTTTCTTCCCCAACGAAAGGCACAAAATAGAAAGTACAAAATTTATTTCCTTCCTCAGTTTTTTCATATTCTTACAGAAAAGAAGAATAAGTTATAAAACTTTACTGATATCCTTTGACATGGGTATGGTTTCTGTTATTGCCTAGTAACAAGGAATTTGAAACTGTTACTAGATGCTCTTGCCTGTATCAGGAAGCTATACTTAGATGTTTAAGAAGGAGCATATTTACTGGATGGAAAGTAAGACCTGTGGCTCATGATAATCAGGATAATTGACAGGAAAGGTTAGAAGCACAATATAGTTCAGAATTACAAGATTGCCTGGAATGGGTGGGGATGTTAAATGTCTGTGTAAGTCTTTGTATATCTGTGCATGCGTATATCTCTTTAGCTTGAATGTTTAACCAGAAAGGCTGTCTTTATGGACTTAGGGTGGAGGTTATGCTTGCTTGCCAGCTAATTCATGAATACCTTGTTTAAGCTTTTGGGGGCAAGAAAACTAATTGGGGTTTTTGTCTTAAAGAATTTTTTCAGAGTATTATGGCATATGCTTAGCTACCCATCCATTGCTTTTGTAACGCCGTGCTTGAGTCTTTTCTGTGTTGTTGGTAATGCCTGCATACCAGCTTCTTGAAGGCAGTGAATGTTGGCTGTATTTATATAAAGGAAAATATAACTGACTTCTTTTTATTTGTTTGCTTTATTTTAAATAGGCTTCAGAGTTAGGTCACAGTTTAAATGAAAATGTTCTCAAACCTGCACAGGAAAAGGTAACTGGCTACCAGTAAATTACTTAGACAATCATTGTTCTATAAGAAAATTATTTTTCAGTCTGCCTTTCCCCAAGTAGCTAGCTACGTAGTAGCTAGATATATTTAAATGTATAATTTCCGCTTTGTACCAGTTAAGTGCATCAAAGGTTTGTGTGGCAAAACTGTCTATGGTAACAGGGTTTCCATTTTCAGTTTGTATTGCCTTTAAATCTTCTCATGCAAGCTTTCATTTTCCTTTACTTTATGTCTGATAATTTCAGAACTAATGTACCAGTCAAAGATAAATGAGATACAGAATTTAACCTATGAATGACACCTCTAAATAATCATACAAATCAGTACTATTTACTGCCAGCTCTGTGTTGGAGATTGTTAATTGGGACAACAAAGCAAGCTGTAGTGATGGGTTATACGGATTATTTAAATCAGGAGTCAGCAATCATTACTCTAGCCTTGAGTAACCACCACCAGCAAGACTCAGCAGTGTTTGGAGTCTCAATACTTCTGATAGACCATCTGGAAAAGCAAGGGAGAATGAAAAAAGGGGGAATAGAAAGGGAAAAGAAAAAGTAAAAGAGAATGAAGAGGAAAAGATAGGTGGATAGTAAAATGGTGGTGGAGAGAAAGCTGCGGGTAGTTGCTGGCATTCCTTGGTTCATAAGATCCTAGATTTAAAGATGGAAGCTTCCTCAGAATCCATCCAATCCAACACCAACATTTTATAAGTCATTGCTTCTTAAAACCTTTTCCACTCACAACCCCTTTTCACCCAAGAAATTTTTATGCAACACTGGGCGCATAGGTATATAAAATAGATATACAAATGAAACATTTACTAATAATAAAACATAAAGAAATTAAAACAGTTCTTTTGTATACATATAATTTTACCATTTATTAAAGATGAAAGCAAACTGGCATACTAATGTAAAAACACTGCAGTTCATAACATATAGTAATCTTGAATCTGAGCTGAGATGTTCTGGCAGCGTTTGTTGGCATGTTGTGATGACGTGCAGTGCAAGGTGTGCCTGTTATGTGTTCAGAACCAAGGCTGCAATGAAGTTGCACAATGCTACATGGGCAAGTGCTGCCAGGAACCCCTCAGATTCATTATGCGTTTGATTTTAATTAATTTTTGCATTTGATTTTAATTAATTTTTGGTTATTGCATGTTCAAAAACCTTTTACTATTGCCAGATCTTTTGTGACCCCATATGCAGGTCACAACCTACAATTTAAGAGGCACTGTTAAATATACATGACAAAACTGATTCAGAGCAGTTAAAATGACTTGCCTTTGATCTTGTAGATAATATCCATCGGGCAGGATTTGAACCTAGGTCTTCCTGTCTCCATGTTCAGTATCCTATCCACTATATTAGCTACTCGGTTATAAGGACGACCACATCATAGGTGCCAGCTTCTGCCTTAAAAAAATAGTTTGAGTTGAGACAGTACCCTGCACAGAGATCAATTATCTCTCATCTTCCAAAGAAAGTAAGAACAGAATAATCCAGGTAGAGATCAAACCATTCATCTTTAGACTGCTCTTCCTTTTTCTTGGGGAGGGAATAGTTACAAAATGCGTTTGAGGGAGCAAAAACTCCCTTAAAGCTAACCAACTTCTGTTCTCACCTGAAATATAAGGTAGTTCTTTTTCTCTCTTACAGGAACTATATATATGCTTTTCTGCAAGACAGAATAGCATTTAAAGAAATAAGAACAAGATTTTCATGCCAAAATTGAAAGATTTAACTGTGGTTTATTTCATTAATGCATAAATCAGACTTCTTAGTGTAATACTGAAAAAGAAAATTTAAAGGTTGTTTAGAGGCATTTCCCTCTTCCCCCTTTCTGCTTAAGAAGCATTCTTCTAAAATGGCAGTAAAATTTGAGTAGTTTGTCCATACATTTTAATTGTTTTTTTAATTTGGTCTCTTCATTTTTCAAGGTTAGAGGGAAACATTTTTTGCTGTTGTGATTCATAACTAATTGCTATCATTTTGATTCACATAGGTAAAAGAGGGAAAGATTTTTGATGATGTGTCCAGTGGGGTATCTCATTTGGCAACCAAGGTAGGGAATGGTCTTGCCTGTCAACACCAGGCACAAGTGTTAAGCCAGTCTCCATATTCTGTTTCACACTGTTAAAGACTTAAAGCAATTTAAGCATTTCTTTTTCCTGAAAGGAAGAACTAATGTCACTTCTTGCTGCTCATTTTGACTATTCAGTTCCTCCTCTGCTAATTCAAGAGGGGCAACATTGACACTGTGACATCTGCTTCATGCCTATGAGGTGTTGTTTGTCAAGGCACAAGGTATTCTGTTCAGTGGTACTAGATTCTGTGTATTTGAGGGATATGGAGACAGCTTAAACTAATATGTAGACTTAAAGGTTATTGACATCTATTGCCTCTTTTCTTCCTGTTCTTATCTTGCTGCCGTTGATTTGTCATGCGGTAAGTGTTCTAACTGTCCATTTGGGATGTACCTTGCATGGTTTTACTAAAGTACCTGTCACTTTGGATAACTTTTAAATTCAAAAGAGTAAATTATTAACTTAAAATCAATATTGAGGATATGTGTACATTGTCCTGTTTCCCAGCAAAAGATCCTTTCTCTCCTGGGGAATATCCTGGTTTTTGAACAGTTTGCTGTTTTGAAGGAGACACGTGGCATTTGCAAATGTTTATTAGCAAAGGCATTGAATGATTGGTATCAGATGTTGCCATAATTATATGGAAGTTTTGACAGTGTTTTCATTTTACCAGAATAAATGTTAGTGAATAGACTTTCAAGTCACAAATATTCATAATGTTGGTAGCTAAAATCAACTACCATTTATTTTCATTCTTAAGCTAGAAACTCTGACTTCCTAATAGACTCATTTTTAATTGTTTTTCCTTTGCATGCTGTATTGTACTTTACAATTCACCTGTTTTTTTGAAGTAGTTAGTGGTGCAGTGGATATGGTGTTGGTCCTGGAATCAGGAAAACCTGAGTTCACATTTGACCTCAGATACTTCCTAGCTATGTGATCCTGGGTCTTAGTTTCCTAAACTGTAAAATTGAGATGATAGCACCTGCCTCCCAGGCTTGTCATGAGGTTCAAATAAGATGAAAATAATAATAACAATTGTAAAGTACTTACCCTGACACATAGTAGCTGCTATATAAATGCTTAATCCCTTTCTTGGAATTAAATTACGTGCTAACATTCTCCTACATTCCACTACTGTGGAATTAAAAGAGAGATGTTTAAGAAAGATTATTGTAGTAAGCTACTGCAGTTTATCTAGAATAGTTAGGCATTGTGAGCCACTCTGCTTAATTCAATTAAAACCCCTTCACAATTAGGGGCCATTTCTTATACATCTTTTTTAACCTTTGTAGTGCCCGGTATAGGACCTTGCACGTTGGTAGGCACCGAGTAAAAGTTCCTTAAATGTAACTGAAATTATTTAACTGGGAATTGCCCTACATGCTATTTATGAGTTTATCAATTTCCAGAGAAGGAGAATACAAAATATACTTATCACTAAAACTGATACTTGCCGTCATTTGATTCAGAAGACATCAGGACATGTAATGATGAACATGGTTATTCGAACTTTTGGTCATCTCGAATTTTAGGTAAAAGGGAGCTTACTTTGTAAGTATGCTACTTTTAAAGAGGATTTGTATGCCTGTATATTTTGAAACAGCTGAGTAAATTTCATGTTACATTAGTGTTACAAATTATTTGACTAAATTTCAAACTTTAGAAGATTTTTGGTTTTAGTGTACCATCACTATGTGAAATTTCAAGGGTAGAATCATCCCTTATCCCCAGTACAATACCCTAACAACCATTAGTAAATACTAGGTAATGATACTGATTGCCCTTAGGGACAATATGAAAAGTGCTCAAAGGTAAGGGAAAAAAAAAAGATCTGAAATCTATTTTGTACATTATTTTATTGCTGTTTTTTGTTTAGTGTTTAATTTTTTTCTGATTATTAAACATTATTGCATTAACTGAAATCTGAGTTCATGTAGTATTCAGGAGGCATGACAAAGTCTGTCCTTTCTTCCAGGTTCAGGGGGTTGGCAGTAAAGGTTGGAGAGATGTCACTACCTTCTTTTCAGGAAAAACAGATGAACCCTCAGAGAGGTATGCCTCTCTCTCTCTTCTGCTTCTTTTTATTTTTCTTGTTACTTTTGTCCTTCACATAGGTAATTTCTCAAGAATCTTAAGACTGTCTCCTCTTTTAAAGTCCTCTAATATCTCTCTAGCACGAAGGTAACTGCATTCTTGAAAGGGTATACCAATGGAATGCAAGCTCTCGCAGTTCCTAGTAAGCTGGGAAGGCTTCAAGCAGGATGTGTCTATTGTCTGAACATCATTCTAGCTAAGTGCAGAGAGGCTTTTCACCAGAAGATTGGCTGCCAGGTGCTGATTTTTTGTTTTTAGCCACAGAAACTCCTGAGGACCAAATATCTACTAAGGTGTGGAAGGGTTAAGGATTATTTCAGTGACAGTGATACCTATCCTAATGAGGTTATAAATGCTTTGAATTATTGAAGAAATAAATGCTTGAAAATTAAATAATTTAATATATAGTCCACAAATATACTTGACAGCATCTCAGATTTAGATTTCGAAAGGACTTTAGTGACCACCTAGTTTAAGCCAGACACAAAAGGAATCTTCAGTAAGATTCCCAATAAGTAGTCATCCAGCCTCTGCTTGAAGATGTACAAGGAGAAGAATATATTTGCTATTTGATTTCTAGCGTTCTTTGTATTTTGCTTCTTTCTCTTGTATGTAGTCAGTCAATCAATAAGCATTTATTCATTAATTTGCTTACTGCAGTCCAGGCACTGTGCCAAGCACTAGGGATACAAAGAAAGGTAAAAGAATCTATAAACAACAGATTGGTCAAAACAGATTCCAAAGTTAAAAGAAAAATCAAGGCATAGAAGAACTGAGATCCTCAGCATCTTGGTTTTAGTACCTTTACAAGGATACACAATAAATATTTCTGTCAAATATACTTCATTGTATAAAGAGAGCTGTTTGTGCACATGTACTAGAATTTTCTTAAGCCTTGTAGCTGGAATACCCAACTTGTTGCCTTTTTTTTTTCCCTCTTGCCTTTGATATTCCAAAAATACACCGAAATAAGTCAGAAATTACATTTCAAATGTAGAAGTATGATCCAGACTGATGATTGCTGAGAACCTGAAACAGGAGGCAGTACTAATGGTCAGATACCTGCTGTCTGAACAAGATCTCCCTTTGTAAAGTGTATGGAATGTTAAGTTCACTTTCTTCAAAAATTTGCTGTATGTATATTTTAAAAACAGTTTATAGTGGAAATGGGCAAGTAAGTGATCAACTGCAAAGCACTTCACACTACATAAGAGTTTGATTTAGACTTGTTTTGGAAAAGAGAAAGACATCCATACAAAAATTGAACACCAACTTTGCATATGTATTCTAGCCTGAGTTTGTTCTCTTCATACAGAGAGCTCAGGACTTGATGGAGGAAACTCTCAAATAATTTCTAGTTCTTTTCTTCTAAAGTGGCAAAATTTAAGGTTGAAGGTCTTGATTTTAGTTCAACCCAATATGTAGTTTATAATTTTTCTTTCAAAATATGAACTCTGACTTACCCGTACTTTTTTTTTTGAATAAAAGACTTATATAGGCAAAATATTTGTTTGTAGTGGTATTCAATAATAATTGAAATTTAGAACAATGACCCCGTAGTACTGGAAGATCTTGAAATGGCTTCTAAATCTTTTTTTAAAAGATTGAAAAACGGATTTAGTGTTATAGCTTATTCTTTGAAAATTGCTGATCACCATGTGGCATACATAATGATTTTCAATTAATTAGAGCGTTTTTTTCCCCAACCATTCTGGATGAACAGGAATTTAACATACCATCTCTTAGTGAAGGTATTTCCTTTGAAGGTCATAATAATTAGGTAAGATCTAAAAGCTATGTGAAATGCTGATGTTGTGCTTAAGTTGCTAATTTTCAAAAAAATGGTATTTAGGCTTTTTTCCCTCCCTCTTTCTCTTTAAAAGACCACCTGAGGGTGATAGTTACCAGAACAGTGGAGGAGGACACTACCAGAACAGTGCTATAGATCAGAATTTCTGGGAAACTTTTGGAAACTCAGATCTCCCCAAGACCCATAAGTCACCAAGCAGTGACAGCTGGACATATGCAGACAATTCCACAGAGAAGAAGAGCTCAGATAGCTGGGATATCTGGGGCTCAGGAACTGTCTCCAACAACAAAAACAGTAATAACAGCGACAG
>JAQQSZ010009264.1:0-12819 GCA_028646595.1 Phalanger gymnotis
AAGATCAAAACATACAGCTAGAAGAAGTCAACGAAGTCAAAGAGCCTATATCAAAAGCCTCCAAGAAAAATATGCATTGGTCTCAGGCCATGGAAGATCTCAAAAAGGATTTGGAAAAGCAAGTTAGAGAAGTAGAGGAAAAATTGGGAAGAGAAATGAGAAGGATGCGAGAAAACCATGAAAAACAAGTCAATGACTTGCTAAAGGAGACCCAAAAATACTGAAGGAAATAACACCTTAAAAAAGAGAATAACGCAAATGGCAAAAGAGCTCCAAAAAGCCAATGATGAGAAGAATGCCTTAAAAGGCAGAATTAGCCATATAGGAAAGGAGGTCCAAAAGACCACTGAAGAAAATACTACCTTAAAAATTAGATTGGAAGCTAGTGACTTTATGAAAAATTATAAAACAGAACCAAAGGAATGAAAAAAAATGGAACATAATGTGAAATATCTCTTTGGAAATACCACTGACTTGGAGAATAGATCCAGCAGAGATAATTTAAAAATTATTGAACTACCTGAAAGCCATGATAAAAAAAGAGCCTAGACATCATCTTTCAAGAAATTATCAAGGGGAACTGCCCTGATATTCTAGAACCAGAGGGTAAAATAGAAATTGAAAGAATCCACCCATTGCTTCTTGAAAAAGATCCTTAAAAAGAAAACTCTTAGCAATGTAGTAGCCAAATTCCAGAGTTTCCAGGTCAAGGAGAAAATATTGCAAGCAGCCAGGAAGAAACAATTCTAGTATTGAGGAAACACAATCAGGATAACATAAGATCTACCAATTTCAACATTAAGAGATTGAAGGACTTGGAATATGATATTCTGGAGGTCACAAGAGCTAGAATTAAAACCAAGAATCACCTATCCAGTAAAATTGAGTATAATACTCCAAGGCAAAATATGGTTTTCAATAAAATAGAGGACTTTCCAGCCTTCTCAGTGAAAAGACCAGAGTTGAATAGAAAATTTGACTTTCAAATACAAAAATCAAGAGAAGCATGAAAAGGTAAAGAGGAAAGAGAAGTCATAATGGACCTACTAAAGTTGAACCATTCAGTTTACATTCCTACATGGAAAGATGATATTTGTAACTCATGAGACTTTTCTTGGTATTAGGGTAGTTGAAGGGAGCATACATACATATAGACAGAGGGCACAGGGAGAGTTGAATATGAAGGGATGATATCTAAAAAATAAAATAAAATCAAGGGGTAAGAGAGAGGAATATATTGGGAGAAGGAGAAAGAGAGAGATAGAATAGGGTAAATTATTTCACATAAAAGGGGCAAGATAAAGCAATTCTATTGGAAGGGAAGGGGGTGCAGGTGAGGGGGAATGAGTGAATCTTGCTCTCATTGGATTTGACTTAAGGAGGAAATAACATCCACACTCAATTGGGTATCTTATCTCACAGAAAATTGGGGGCAAGGGGATAAGAGAGGGGGAATGATAGAAGGGAGGGCAGATTGGGGGAGGAGGCAATCAAAAGCAAGCACTCTTGAAAAGGGATAGGGTCAAGGGAGAAAACTGAATAAAGGGGGACAGGATAGGATGGAGGGAAATATAGTTAGTCTTTCACAACATGAGTATTAAGGAAGTGTTTCCCATAATGATACATGTGTGGCCTATGTTGAATTGCTTGCTTTCTCAAGGAGGGTGAATGGGGAGAGAAGAAGGGACAGAATTTGGAACTCGAAGTTCTAAAAACAAATGCTAAAAAAAGGTTGTTTTTTACATGCAACTGGGAAATAAGATATATAGGCAACAGAGTATAGAAATCTATCTTGCCCTACAACAAAGTAAGGGAAAAGGGATAGGGCAAGTGTGGTGACACAAGGAAGGGCAGACTAGGGAAAGGGGCAATCAGAATATATGCTATCTTGGAGTGGGGGGGACAGAAATGGGGAGAAAATTTGTAACTCAAAATCTTGTGGAAATCAATGTTGAAAACTAAAAATATTAAATAATGGAAGTATGACCAAAAAAAAAGAAAGTCTTGAATTAAAGCAACTCTTAACTAATGCAGGAAATTTCAAATGAATTTTTTTGCCATGTTTCATGGGCAAGAAAAAATGTTACCTTTCCATTGATCTGTGATCCAGAGGTAGGAAAAGATCTGATATATTATGGGATAAAAAATTTATTTTCATTTGGAATGGATTATAGAAAATAATGCTTGCAATATTTAGTTTTTATTTTGTTAGACAAAATTGAACATAATTCTCTAGCTGAATATAGTTCTCCAAATAAAGATATGTTTTCTTTTAGTGAATTAGGTGACAAAAAATAGTACAACCTCGTTGTGTACTTAGATCAGAGAGGTAGGCTATGACCAACAGAACAAATCCTGCTTATGGCACAGCACTACAGATAAGCATGTTTTCTAAATAAAACAACTTTATTTAAAAATGTAAAAAATGATTCTCAGTTCACTCACCTGACAAAAATAGGTAGAAGGGAGGATTTGGTCCTTATAATTCTCCGACAACAGTTATTTTGGGAATATTCAGATAAATAAAGACAGACTGGTAAATGTGGAGGACCTGGATTTGAATCTTCTATCACTTATTAGCTGTAGGACAGCAGGCAATTCATGTATCCTCATTGACCTTCGATTTCTTCATGTATAAAGTGGTAATAATAAGACCTGTGGTAACCCATGAAGGAGCTATCATAAAGCTCATATCAAGTAATGTATATGAAACAATTTTGGTAGTTTAATCGGCATGTCACTGAACAAGCAAACCGATTTAAATAGAACTGTCACTTTTATTATATTAGCTCAGCCTACCCATGAGCATGTCAATAGCACCTGTTTCTCTTTTGACCAGCAACTCTGAGGGTCTTCCCCTCACATTATGATTTTTTTTTAAATTAAAGGGATCATCCCTTGACTCACTTTTTTTTTTTTGCTTTTTGGCAGGGCAATTGGGATTAAGTGACTTGCCCAAGGTCACACAGCTAGTACATCTGTCAAGTGTCTGAGGCTGGATTTGAACTCAAATCCTCCTGACTCCAAGGCCAGTGCTCTACTCACTGAGCCACCTAGCTGCCCCCAACTTCTTTTAAGAGGCCTATTTGCTGAATGGGCATTACTTTACTCAAAATGAGAACCTGAAAAGGCCTTATACTAAAAGGGCCAGGGTCTCCCATTACATTCTGGGCCATCTTCAGGGGTCCTGATGAATATCTGGCCACTGGACCCAGATGGCACTGGAGGAGAAAGTGAGGCTGGTGACCTTGCATAACCCTCCTTCATTCAAATTGAAGTCAACTGCAAGTCATGTCATCATTTCTCTGATGTAATGCTCCTCTTAGAAAACAAAAGACAAACACAGCAACATTTAAAAGTTTTCAACAAACTTTTATGTGTCATATGTATCATATGACAGTCAGTTAAGATGGGGGCCCCTTGCCTCAGTACAGTAATAATACCAATGTTGTCAATACCTACCTCACAGAGTTGTTTTGTTTGCCATAGTGAATAAATGGTTACTCTTAGAGTCAGAATGACCTGAGTTGGAGTGTCTCCTTTGACATATATTTTCTCCGTGAACCAAGGCAAATCACATTTTAGTGTTCTAGACAAAATTAAAATGTAAAGAAAGTTGCTTATCTTCATTGTTAGAAAATTCTCTAGAATCTCCCTACATAGAACAAATTACATCTGGACAAAAACTAATGTACCAATCAAACAAACTAAAATATAGTTTTAAATGTTAGCTACTACTATTCAGTAGATAATATGTCAGTATCAAATCATTTTGAAGCCACATCATTCACTATATGTACTATAATCTTAAAGTGTCTAGATGACAGTAAGCTTCATTGCTTAGTCACTTTGGCTGGGTAACGTTATCTTACTCTCAGACAATGTGTCTAGGTTCATAACCCATCACTTAAACTCTCTAAGATTAAAACAATTTATTGATCAACACCTCTTTGTTTGAATCTATATTTTTCTATACCCTTCTTATTCACCCATTCCCCAATACCTGATGTCCTAAACACCACTGTCTAATTGCCTGCTTCCACCATGCTTGTCAGTTAAGATAGATTGTCTGCTAGATAGTGCTGACAATTTGCTCTACCTTTGTCATTGTTTGTTCTTGGTCTTCTTCACTCTCCTGCATTGCCAAAGAAGTATGTCACTTTCCTACAGGTCTCTTCCAGTGATACTTGTAGTCAGGTAGACCTAAGTTCATATCACACCTCTGACACTTACTACTGGTTTGTGACTTTGGGCAGGTGAATCAAGTTCTCTACTGAATGCAGCTCTCTAAGATGACAAATTTCAGAATCCCTACTGTTCTATATTGGCAGACATAGTTTCCAGGAGTTCCTCTGCACCCATGAACTTAGTTTCAGACCAAAAAGAAAATTGTGTGTATGTCTTATATTTGCATATGTGCATATATACATGAGTGAAAACAGCATGACACATAGATGGATTGTTGGGCTTGACATCATGAAGATTTATGTTCAGATTTACCTCTCACATTTACTAGTTCTTTGATCCAGTTAAGTCATATATTCTCTATGTGCTCCAGGCAGGTTCTCGAGACTTAGTTCTTAAGTCACAAACAACTTACATATATTGAGATATGAGTTAACAGAGGGATTTCCCCATACTAATGAAAAGAAAATTGTGTTTGAAGGTATGTACATGCATTATAAATAAACATATTCTACAATATAGCAAAAGAATGGTAATATGTTTTTTTCACTGAGATATGGTGAGAGGATTTAAAAAAATAATAGCAGCATTTCTGGGTTGTTGTTGAAACAACACAACATAATTGACTGTGAAGGTCACTGCAGCATTTTAATAATAAGTTGAAGATAACACATCCAGCTGATCAAATAGCAGTAATACCCATTTAAGATGTAAAATAACCTCTTGTGAAAACAAATCCATACCCAGAATGCTCATTTTTGTGAGTCCCCTGTATTCAAATCTATCATGTTCCAGGAAAGATAAACATGACTGGTGCTGTGCCAATATACAGGTACACTCCCCAAGGGCACTTGCTCTGAATTACCTTACAAATATTAGAAATGAAATGGGACGACCCTCTGTCAGAATGTATAATACCTAAGAGGGTAGTCAACTGCCAAAAGGCTGTTTCCATTTCCATGCTGGCTTATATTCTTGGGGAATAGCTCAACTCCATAATGATAAAAATAATACATATATATTTTTTCTCTTTTTGCCCCTTTAAAATGCCTCCACATACAAACCAGATGATTGTCTTTAGAGTTTTAATTTGTGGTCCTTCAGAGGGAAAGATACCAACACCCTGACCCATGGTATTTTAAACCAAATTTATATAAACATTCAGAGTTCAGTCCTCAACAGATTTACAAATACTGGCTGAAAACATGCTCCCTTTCTGCTTAGTCATTTGGGGGATGTTCTCCTAGCCTTTCCATTTTCCAGTGTGTCAATCACACAACCAGTTGTGTTAGCTCCTCTCATTCCACTGGAAGTACAAGGATGGTCTCAACATACCTGAGCTAATGCTTTTTTTGGCATTGTTTTCTGAAGCACAGACAAGTGTCTAAACAGACAACCACCTATAGTACATTTAGAGGGTAGCTATGTTGTCTCCCAATGATGCATAAACTTGCATTCCAGAAACAAAACTATGAGAGATGAGCTGAAGAAATCATCTTTTCCCCCCTTCTCTTGAAGGAAAGGAAAGAAGGAAGGAAGGAAGCAAGGAAGGAAGGAAGGAAGGAAAGAAGGAAGGAAGGAAGGGAGGAAGGAAGAAAAGAAAAGCTTTCTGCTATCCAGGCATAGGAAACCTGTGGCCTCAAGGCCACATGTGGCCCTCTAGATCTGCAAGTGTGGCCCTTTGATTGAATCCAAACTTCACAGTACAGTGACCTCAAGGTCGCAGGTTCCTCATCACATAAAAAACCTATTGGATACATTTATTTTCTTCAATACTCAGTTCAAGTGCCATCTCTGGCATGACATCTTTTTTGATTGCCCCATTTGCTTGTTCCTTCTCATCTAAGGTTACTTTTCATTTGTCGTTTTCATCTATCTCTTGTACATGAAGAGAGAGGCAACATGCACACATATAGGGGCATACCTGTATAGGTACATACCTATATATACACATGTTATCTTCTCTGTTAAAATATAAATTCCTTGATGTTAGGGGCTGCTTCCCTTTTTTCTTTATATTCCTAGATCTTTGTATCATGTCTAATACTCCTGAAAATGTTTATTTTTGATGGATTTACCAGTGCTTATGTGTCATTAATGACTGAAAAGATCTAATCATTTTCTTTAAGGTATAGAGTATAGGGCATGGAGACCAGGAATTTACTTTTGTGCTGAAATTCAGATCATTGATAACACCTGTCCTCCTCAAGCAGGTAAAAATGACTAAACAGAGTTTCAAGCAAGCAAAGATAACTAGTTAAAATAGGAAGCTCTCAAATCTCTACCTCCTCCCTGCTGTCCCTGCCATAGTGACATACATGGGATGTGATTTCTTTTCTGGTCTAGCCCTATCCTGAATTTGTCATAAGAAGTTGATGGTGAAGGGGATGTTTAAATTCCTCTAGGCCATTTGTGATGCTTGCCTTAGGTGTCAGAATTGATAGTTATTGTACCACAAGCCTAAATAAAGAGGAGAATTTGTAATGAGGAAGAATGAATGTCTCTATACTTTTATGTCTGAGAGGACTTATAATATTTGCTCATACCCCAAAAGGAAGATTCAGGGAGTCATACAGCATTATCATGCCTAGTATAGATAAGGATGAAAGATAAAGGTACCTAGTTTGGCTGCAATAACTTGCTTTGAAATCTGGCCAAGATAGCCTAGTTGGCACTAGAAAAATACAAATCTCAAGGTATTTGAATCTTTTTTCATGATTTAGAACTAATTTTTCTCTAATGTGGGCAGTAAAAAAATAAAAAAACTCTCTATGCCAAATATACTAACTGATTAGGTCTTGCTGTCTGTGGTTTGTTTTGCTTATATCTCACTCAAATAAAACATTAAGTTTTATGCCATATAAAAATGGAAAATGTATTTGATATTATATCTACTCAGTTAAAAATTCATTTAAAAATAGCATCTCACAACATTAATAGAACAGTCTCATGCACCTTCCTGTGGATATGTAACGAGTGATTGTATGAGTATTTGCAATACTCCTTTGAAGTTGTTGTGTAAGCATAGGCCCTAAAACATTAAATGCTTTGCTTGAGTTTGTGCAGTAAGTAACAGAAGCGTATTGTCTGCCTTTGTACTTTTGTAGCATGATAAAATATGTCATCACCATAGTTAGGCATAGATAAGAACCATTCGTGTTCTAGATTGGTTTGCTCCTTAAACTAGCAAATCTTTATTCCTAGAGATAGACAACTGTAACAAAATTACACTCAAAATCTCTTAGAGTTCCAGAGAAATCTGAATCCCAGGGAAAATATTGTCCTCCTGCTCAAAATTCTGCCTTTTGAGCCCTTATCCAAAGTCTTTTCTATCTATACAAAAGTCACTCCCTTTAGATAGCATTTCTGGATCTTAAGCATGATCATTTATTTTTATAATAAAGAAAAAATCTTAGGTTCTAATATTTCAAAATAAATGCATAGAAAACAAATATATCAACAGATACAGATAATTCTTGATCCTGTTCTGTCCCTAGTGCATTCCATGTCTATGATGAAAAGTGAGCACACATTTACAGGAAACTGGGATAAATACATAAAGAAGGAAAGGTTATGTGCTTATGATAACTAACACCACTTCACTTCACTGTCACTGGTCTCTTCAAAAATATCTACACCAGAGTAAAGTGTTTTTTTTTTGCTCGCTTCTTGACTGTTTATCCTGAAAATCCTTCATCTAGGGAAGCTATACTCTCTTTTGTACTTGAGCTTAAATTATGAGCTCTTTCAATTTACTATCAGTGTGATGTGCTGAGTTTTTGTTTTTCAACAAATATAGTTCCTTCTTCATGTTACTATTTATATTACTAGAATAAGGTCACAAAATAGTGTGGGGAAATGAAACAAATAACAACTTCCTTCAATTAATCAGTTTTGTTTTTAAAAAGAAAACAATTAAGTTTTTTTTCAATGTAAGTGCATGAACAGCTTAATTGTTGTGAGTACACAGATGACTTTCGCATATGTCTTGCTATTCATGGCTTCCTTATAGCCATTCATTATTTTTACCTATTATCCTTAAAGAGATATGTCAATTTTATAACATATGAAAGTGAAGTCCAATCTTTCCAAATAAACACTCATTCTATACTTTAGATCTTAGGTTTTTTTTGGGGGGGGGACCTTAAATTTCATTTGGAACAATGTTCTATTTGATTCAAGATTCCCTTCTATTACATTTTCAATAGATGGCTATTCAATGCTTAACAATTTATTGGCCTTAGTCAGAGAGTTTTTCACTTTGAAGCTACCTTCAACTTTCCATTGAGTTTTTTCTTCCCAGTCTGTTACCAAACACTGTAATCCACATTTGGCAAGTATCCTCTGTTGCCTGTTTTTTCTTCACATCTAATTCATGCCATGATGATTTATTTCCAGGATATATATGATTTTTCCTTTATCAGTCTCTTCTTACCATCTTTCTCAGGTACCCAAGACACAGTTATGTTTTTAATAGCCTCATTGTTTTATTGTTCTTGACATTTAAGTACTTTGAGTAGCTTAGGAGCCGGGACTGTTTCTTTTTTCTTTTTTGTCTTTTTATCCTGATTGACTGCCTTAGTACTTGGTCTATTATATGCACTTAATTAGAGTTTCTTGATTAATTAATTATTTCAAGATTCTATAATTTCATCTATATGGTTGTCCCCTTCACTCACACATTTAGCAGCCCCTCTAAATGTTAGAAGATATTCTTCAAGAGTATCTGTGTTGGTCTTCAGATAGAAGAAGTACCCATTGCCAAACCCATACCCCAATTTTTCCAGTTTGGTAGAAGCAGCCATAGCTTGTGTTCTGCTGATAGACTTCAGAAACCTAGAACCATATCTGACATAGTCAAGCATCAAATGGGGACTTTGTTCCTTAATGACAAGTCAAAATTCTGAAGAGTATTTTAATAATACTATATATTAGTGCACAGATTTGTATACATTGTTCTGAGGCTAAACCTCAGTTCTTGGAATACTTGGAATACACTTCAATTTAATAGAATCCTGATCAAACACAGTTCCTCAATGAAAGAATATGTCTTCTTCCTAATAGTATTGTAAAAGGATTGCAATGCATCACAACTAAACATAAAAATATGCTACAACTTAGGAGGGAACATTTTTCACTGCATTCCTATTTGCCACATTACCATTATAGTTGCCAAGGCTATTAATTACTGGTGTATTGACTCTGCAAGTTCTTTTTAACTGCCAGTTATGTGGGAAACTATTAGGCACCAGGGAGAATATAAGAGCAAGACAGAGTCACTAATCACAGGAAGCTCAATAGAGATTAGATGATGTATATGTACACATGTATATGTGTGTGTTTATATACATTTCAATGTATGCGTATCTGTATCTGTACATGTGTATATATACTCATATATGTATTATGTATATATATTCATATATGTAGTTTGCTTTTATTATATGTATAATTTCAATGATAGATAAAACGTAATAGATAAATATTATACGAACTTTGGGAAACCACAACTTCATCCTTCCAGTGTCACACAACTTCTGACATAGATATGCTTAGGAGGAGAAAAAATGGTTCAAAAGTCACAGTGAAGACAAAGTCTCATCACTACCAAACCCTTTGTGGTTCTCTGTCCAAGATCTATATAGGGAAGTTTGATAGCATACCATAGTTCACAAAAATTTTTAAGAGATAGATACATAAGGGACCGCAGACTCAGATACCAACTGAAAACTATCTAGGAGCTCCAGATCCTTGTAGGCAAATTGCATCTCAGTGAATAGGCAGCATATCTCCTTCCCTCTTTTTTTTCAAAAGCAACCAGCCCTGCAATTGTGGCACAAACTGAATAGTCTATCACACAAGAAAAATAACTACTTTTCCTCACAAATTTTAGTTGCTAGTTACAGCACGCCCACCACTAGATGCTGCTGTATTCCTGGAATTCACCACCTTGTTTCAGCAGGACCTCAACCTTGATATCCAAGAACTGACTCCCTTCCCACCAAATTCTAGTTCCAAAATAAATACACATAATAGGGAGAAGAGAAATCCATGTAACCAAGTCAATAACAAAACACATATTGCAGAAAGTATACATAGAAGAATGCCTACCAGGCAATGCAGAGTGAAGGAATTCTTCCCATTGGAATCAAGATAACTCAGCTCAAGAGTGAATCTCAGATCTCACTCAAGAGGAAATTTCCCTGAGGTCTCTAGTGTAGCAAGTTGGAGACAGAAACAAAATATGGAGATTGTCTGCTCTTCTCATGTTGGCTTCTTCCCAAAATCTTTTCCTTCAACAGCCTAAAGTGGATTTGACATTGTCCATCTTCTCTCTTGAAGCTGGAAACCGGAAGTACCCAAAGAGCCCAAGAGTCTGAAGACACTCAAGTGATTTAAAGAGACTGAAGAGACTGGAACCCTCTTCTTTTCCACTCTGACCAACCTTGTCCTGACCCTCATGCAGGCACTATGGAAAGAGTCCCATACCAATGGGCTTTGGAACTCAGGGCACAGCATGCAAGCTCCTCAAAGTCATGGATTGTCTTTCCTTTTGCTTGCATTTGCATCGCCAGTGTTTACTTATCTACCTGGCACAAAGTAAGCCATTAAGAAAGATTTCTTGACTTGGTCGAAAGGTTGGCATTTTATCTAGGTCATGTTGTGATAAGCAGAGGTGGAAAAAATGATCATTTATTTGCTGATATTTCTTAGCATGTAATATGCTGAATATATAGATAAGTTCTTTTCATCTAGAAATAAAATATACCACTCATTTTTAGCTTGATTGGCAAAAAAAACATATTGTTTTTCATAATGGCATATTTTAAAATTGATTTTATTCAGCTATTAAGAATAAAACATTAACTATTAGACAGAACTTAAAGTTTAATTTTCAAAATAATATGCAGTAAAATGATCGGAAAAATGACAAAATTTTATCCTATAATTAACTCATGAATTTCAATTCGATGATTATTTGAAATTAATTTTTACATCTTAAATTTTTTTCAGTTTAAATGTAAAAATTATAAAAAATTCTTTTTAAATTGAGTCCTAAGTTTTTTTCCCTCCTCAATCCTTAGAAACAAACAATTTGATGTAGATTATACATATGTAGTCATACAAGACCTATTTCCCTATTAGTTACGTTGCAAAAGAAAGCACAAACCAAAACCAAAACAAAATGACAAACCCAACAAAAATAAAGATAATAGAATGAAGAAATAAAGAAAATAAAAGTAAAGTATGCTTTGATCTCCATTCAGACTCCACAAGTTCTTTCTTTCACATATATAGCATTTTTCATTGTAAGTCCTTTGGAATTGGCTTGGATTGTTGCATTGCTGAGAAAAGCTAAATCATTCACAGTTCATCCTTATATACTATTGCTGTTACTATGTACAATGTTCACCTGGTTCTGCTCATTTGTATCAGTTCATATAAGTCTTTCCAGGTTTTTCTGAAACCACTCTGTTCATCATTTCTTGTAGCACAACAGCATTCCATCACAATCATATCTCACAACTTACTCAAGACATTCCCTGATTAATGGATGTCCCCTCAATTTCCAATACTTTGTCAAAACAAAAAGAGCTGCTATGAATATTTTTGTGCATACAGGTTCTTTTCTTGTTATTTATATCTCTTTGTGATATTGACCTAGTAGTAGTAGTATAGACACTAGTAGTGGGTCAAAGGATATGCACAATATTATAGGCTTTTGGACATAGTTTGGATAATTTTTAAAGACAAGTTTAGGTACTGTTGTAGCTAAAACATATTAGCTATGAATTCAAATATTATTATCATTTTAAAGTTGAATACATGTTTAGGAAGAGTGATTTTCTAAAAATATTATAGTTCTCTGTATTTAAATGAGGAATTTAAAAAAATGCCATATACACTTTCTGTGAGATACAAGATGTGGAAAGTAACAATTTCATAATTTTCTGACTGAATAATGATGCTTTGGAATCATAGATTGCAAACATGTTAAGGCATGGAATTTTCATTTTTGACTTTGTGTCTCCAATGCCTAACATAGGATCTAGTATATTGTAGGTGCTTAAAAATGCAAATTGAATGAATAAATGAGCAATGAATATTAGTCAAATAGATACACAACAAGGGATAAATAATCAAAAGTAATTGTATTTGGCTTTCTAATATATACTTAGGAATGGGACAACTTTAAAATTAAATTCTTTTTTTATTTAATTTATTAAATATATTTAGTTTTCAGCACTGATTTTCACAGGAGTTTGAATTATGAATTTTCTCCCCGTTTCTACCCTCCTGCCCACTCCAAGATAGCGTATAATCTGGTTGCCCTGTTTCCCTGTCAGCCTTCCTTTCTGTCACTCCACTTCCCCTCCCATCCCCCTTTCCCTTCTTCTCTTGTAGGGCAAGATAAATTTCTACGCCTCATTACCTGTGAATCTTATTTCCTAGTTGCATGCAAAAACTTTTTTTTGTGTTTTTGAATGCCTGTTTTTAAAACTTTGAGTTCCAAATTCTTTCCCCTCTTCCTTCCCTGCCCACCCTCCCTAAGAAGGCAAGCAATTCAACATAGGCCACATGTGTATCATTATGTAAAAACCTTCCACAATACTCATGTTGTGAAAGATTAAC
>JAQQSZ010009265.1:0-12819 GCA_028646595.1 Phalanger gymnotis
TACTGTTCTTATGATATCTCTCTTTAGTCACATATCCATTTTGACCTTGTCTTGGTAAATGATGTAAGTGATTGGTCTATACCCAATTTCTGCCAGACTATTTTCCAGTTTTCCCAACAATTTTTACCAAACAGTATATTCTTCTCCTTAAAGCTTAAATCTTTACATTTGCCAAACAAAATGATTATAGTCATTTACTACTGTGTATATTGTGTCTACTCAGTTCCATTGATCAATTTTTTTATTTTCTTAGCCATTACCAGATAGTTTTGATAATTACTGTCTTCTAATATAGTTTAAGATCTGGTACTGCTAAAGCTCCTTCCTTTACATTTTTCATTAATTCCTTTGGTATTCTTGACCTTTTGTTTTTGCAAATGAGTTTGTTATTGTTATGATTTTTTCTAGCTTGATAGGTTTTTTTGGTAATTTAATTGGGCTAGCACTGAACAAGTAGATTAGTTGAGGTAGAATTGTTATTTTTATCATATTGGCTTTGCTTGCCCATGAACAATTAACATTTCTCAAATTATACATGACTATAAAAAGTGTTCATGTAGTTGCTGGGTTTGTCATGGCAGGTATATGCCTGGCTATTTTAAACTGTCTACAATTATCTTAAATAGGGACCTCTTACTATCTATTTTTGCAAGGTTTTGTTGGTGACACATAGAAATGCTGATGGTTTATATGGATATATATTTATATCCTGCTATTCTGCTACAATTATTGTTTCAACTAACTTCCTAGTTAAATCTTTAGGATTTTCCAAGTTCCTCATCATATCATCTGCAAAAGTGATAGTTTTATTATCTGATTGTCCATTTTGATTCCTTCATTTTCTTTTTCTCTTCTTTTTGCTATTGTTAGCATTTCTAATATGATGTTGAATAATAGTGGTGATAATAAGCATCCTTGTTTCACTCCTCATCTTATTGGGAAGGCTTATATTACAGATATTTTACTTTTTCATTCTAAAACTTCAAGGCAATTTTCCTTCATAGTTTCTTGAAGTATAGTGTCTAGATTCTTTTTTTCGATCATAACTTTCAGGTAGTCTAACAATTCTCATATTGTTTCTCCTTAATCTGTTTTCCAGATTAGTTATTAAATGTTAAATTTCATTTAGAGGTTAATGGAAATAAAGGTATATTTTTTCCTGTTCTAATACATAGACTCCCTGAAACCTATCCATAGATCTCAGATTAAGATCTATGTTCTAAGGTCCTTCAGCTCTAATTACTGTGATCTCGGAACATGTACTCCATCCTTAGACTCTTCATTTTGGATGTCTCTTTTGGATTGTATTCAGACTTAAATGCACAATTTTGCAATATTATGTTTTTTAAACTGTTCCCCACTGCTCATAGTAAGTTCAGATCATAGGGTCATAAGTTTAGAGCTAGAATGGATTTGAGAAACCATATATTCCAATCCTTTTGTTTTATAGATAAGGAAACTGAGATTTGAAGTGGTTAAGTGACTTTTTAAGTAAGTCTCCACTCTGTCAGCAACTCTGCTTTTGATAATTTCGACTCCATACGACTTCATGCTTTACCCAGGATATGCTGATCACCTGATTAACTCAGTTTTGGATACTCAACACCTTCTTAACTCCCTCAGCATCCTCATGTCTCTAATTGGAGGGGTGGAGGGCAGAACACTGAACTCCTTCCAAAACTTTCCTTTATAAAAGGGTCAGGAGCTGAAATTTACAGCTAATTTTCCACTTCTCATTAGCAGCTTTGGTTTGTTTGGACTCCACAAAAATCATAACTCCTGGTGTGGGAGCTCCCCTCTCCCCATCTTTATTTTTTACTTGTATCCCCAGCACTTAGCATAGTGCCTAGCAGTGTTGTTGGTAGTATTCAGTTATTTAGTTGTATCCAATTCTTCATGACCTCTTTTGGGATTTTCTTGGCAAAGATACTGGAGTGGTTTGCCATCTCCTTCTCCAGTGCATTAAGGCAAACAGAGGTTAAATGACTTGCTCAGGGCCACATAGTGAGTATCTGAATCCAGATTTAACCTCAGGCCTTCCTGACTCCATGCCCAGTACTTTATTCACTAAGCCACCTAGATGCTTCCAAGGCAAACAGCACTTTAGTGACATGCCCAGGGTCCCATAGCTAATAAATATCTGAAGCCTGATTTGAACTCAGGTCTACAAGCCTGGCCGTAGTAAGCACTTAACAAAGGTGCATTGTATTGTATTCTACAAGGTCACATAGATTTACTTGTATTATTGAGATTTGAACCTCGGTCTTCTCACTCCAAATCCAGTGATCTTTGTAAAAAGGACATTTTCATATATCCAATTACACTGTGATTTCCATCATGGCCTGCCAATTCCTGGTCCTGGACCCTACTGGCCAGTGCCTCATTTATAAACAGGTACTTAATATATATTCTTTGTATGAATGAATGAATGTTCTGGCTGTCACCTATGATGCAGTATAAACATTCATTATAAAAGGTCACTATACAAAATTGTCAAAACTTTGTTAAATATCTGTTATTCTTAAGCAAAGAGGGGATCCTGAGAAATCTCATTTCCATGCTAGGAAAAATGATATAATTAATAACAAAGTAAAAAATCTATGCAATTAGAGAAAATGCAATATAGGTTCTAGAAGGAGAAATTATATCTCCTTAATTTACTACAGTTTTTAAGGAGGTAAATAGGAGGGTATCCTTGCTTGCCTTTATATTTTCTAGAAGTCCGTAGAAAGGTTCTCCCCCAAAGGATCTTTTTAAAAACAGGATTTCCTTGAGGTTGGAGGACTGGTTTATTTGTAAAAGGATGCTGATTTAAATATAGGAAACAAATAGAAGGAGTAATCAATAAATTAATCAACAAAGATTTTTTGTGTGCCTTTTATAAATGAAACACCACGATAAATGCTGTAGCAAAAAGAAGCACAACATGATCTCTTTTCTTAAGTGTTTTATCACGTTGTGCTGAAAACTGTCAATGAATATCTTTGAGAAAGAAGAAATGTATAGTGAATATAAGATTGTGACTTAACTTGAAGCTTTTCTGGATAATGAAATGTGCCAGGGCTGGAGAGAAAATTATCAGGAAAATGGGAAAAGGCTGCTTGAGGAGAGTGAAAGGGAAGCAGATGTGCTTCAGTGTGGGCCAATATAGGTACTAGAATTAAGAAGAGATCACATAGAGAAGTGTGATTTTCAGAAATCCATGTAAGAATCACTGTAAACCAGGGCTGTCCAAAATATGACCTGCAGGCTGCATGCAGCCTCCAGTGCAATTTTATGTGGCCCACCTGTGGGTTTTAATTTTCACAAGTGAAAAGAATTAATAATTCTCATGGAATGCATATTAGATTTTTTAATTCCATCACTAATAAATAATCTTGTTGATATTAATTTTCTTTGCTTAAAAGCAGTATTACCAACGGAACACATCGCACAGAATTTTCAATCAGTCTGTGGGATGTGTTCAGTCTATATGATGCAGACTAGTCAGTATGCACCTACCTTTATACTGTTGTGTTGTCACTTTGTTGTTTAGTGTTTGCTTTCATGCTACGTGCCTTTGCCTGTTGTATTGATGATGCGCGTTCCCCATTTTCTATTAGTGTACTGTATCTTTTATTCTGGGTGCAGCCCTCGAAAAAATATTTTATTTTAATGCGGCCCTAAGATAACCTAAGGTTGGACAGCCCTGCTGTAAACCAAAGATACTTAATATGGGGTTCAGGGTCTCTCATAGGGCTGGTGGATACATTTAATGAGGTACATGCATTTGGACAGCAGCTAGGAATCACAATGCTGGGCCTTGAGTCAGAAATACCTGAATTCATATCTCATTTCAGACATTTATCTAGCTCTGTGAACCTGGCCAAGTCAGATCATTTGTAAAACAGGGATAATAATACCTACTTCCATGTGTTTTGGGGAGAAATAGACAAAATTAGTAAAGGGCTTTACAAAATTGAAAGCATTATGTAAATGCTAGCTATTCTTTTTATTATTTTAAGTTATATCTTTATTTTCACCAAACTCTAGATGAAATTTAGATTTCCTTCAATTATGAATTATATGGGCAACAAACCATTATTTTGAGAAGGCACCCTTAGCTTAACTAGATTCCTAAATGGGTTCATGTTAAAATAAGAAGGTTAAGAACCTCTGCTGTATGAGGTAGATTCAAGATGGCAGAGTGAGAACTTAGCAACTTTGCCACAGTTGCTCCTCAACCTCATCTACATTGACGTAAGAAATGCACAAAATCTTAACAAAGCCAAGAAAAATTCACAGTGAGTCATTTCCACCACTCCCCCCTCCCCAGCCCAGGATAGCTTAGAAGGAGAGGTCCATGGATCCTAGGGTAGGTGCTGTCCGGGATCTCAGCACACCTGAAATGGTACAGGATTGCTGCAGCAGCCATAACAATGGCGAACTCTCCAGTGCCCAGTACTGGTGGGGCAAAGGACTGAAATCTTTGGCAGGAAGAGCTTCCAAGGGACCATAATATTAGCATTGGTCATAGGATGAAGTACCATTTGGCAGCTCTAGCACCCATTGTCCAGGTCGGGGTGGCAGTTTTGGGGCAGAAGGGTACAGTTCTGGTCTAGCAGCTCTGTTGCCCGTTACCTAGTTCTGAATCATAGTTCCAGGGAAGAGAGGATCAGTTATGGTCATCAGAAAGATCAGAGCTCAGACTAGAATGGCAGTGACCAGATTTCTGCCTGGACCACACCACTTTGGAGGCACTGAAAACTTACAGGCCCCCAGACCAAGCTGTGAAGGCAGAAAAAGGACATAAAAAACTGAAGCTCAGGGTGATCATTTCCCCCAGTGGTGACCAGAACCCAACCCTAACATAGAGTCCAGAGTCAAGGAGTAGGTTGGAAAAATGAACAAAGAAGAAGAAGAACAACAATAAAATAACCTAACTGTGAAAAGCTACTATGTTGACAATGAAGCTCAAGATACAAAATCAGAAGATAATGACTTGAAAAGATACCCAAAGAAAACCTCAAAGAAAATACAGATTGGGCACAGGACCAATAAGAATTCCTTGAGAAGCTAAAGAAGGAGAACAAAAAGAACAAAAATGATTTTAAAAATCAACTAAGAGTAGTAGAGGAAAAAATTGGGAAAAGAAAAGAGAGTTATGCAAGAAAATTATGAAAAGAATATACAACTTGGTGAAATAGGCAAAAAATACTGAAGAAAATAATTCCTTAATAATCAGAATTGGTCAAGCTGAAGCTAATGACTCCATGAGACATTAAAAAAAATAACAAAAAGTTACTAAAAGATTATTTTATAGAGCTAGAAAATAATGAAAAAATTATTTTTGAGAAATAAAATGTCAAGAATGTCAAAGGAATCAATAAAAAAGAGAAGGAAGGCAGCCTAACAGTACTAGATTTCAAACTCTACTCCAAAGTGGTAATCATCAAAACAATCTCATATTGGATGAGAAATTGAACAGTTGATCAATGGAATATATTAAGCACACAATATACAGGAATGAATGATCAGAGTAAACACGTGTTTGATAAAGCTGAACATATAAGTTATTGGAGCAAGAGCTTAGTATTTCACAAAAACTGCTGAGAAAACTAGAAAGCAGTCTGGCAGAATTTGGCATAGGCCAACATCTCACACTATACTAAGATAAGCTCAAAATGGGTACATGATTTTAACATAAAAGGTGATATAAGTAAGTTAGAGGAGCACGGAAAAATTACTTGTCAAACTATGGATAAAGGCAATGTCCGTGACCAAACAGAAGATAAAATGGTTGACAGGAGGCAAAATAGATAATTTTGATTATATTCAACCAAAAAGTTTTTTCCCAAACACAACCAATGCAGCCAAAATGGGAAGAAATGCAGAAAGCTTAGGGACAAAAATATTGGAGGTTTCTTTGATAAAGGTCTCATTTCTCAAATATATATGGAACTGAGCTAAATTTCTAAAAATCAGTCATTCCCCAATTGATAAATGGGCAAAGGATATGAGCAGGCAGTTTTCAGAAAAAAAAATCAAAGCTATCAATAGTCACATAAAAATACTCTAAGTGAAAATTAAAATGACTCTTAAGATACCACTTCATACCTATCAAATTGGCTAACATGACAGAAAAAAATGATAAATTCTGGAGGGGAATTTGGAAAAAAAGGTACACTAATGTACTTTTAATAGAGCTGTGAATTACCCCAACCATTCTGGAGAACAGTCTGGAACTATGCTCAAATTGTGCGTACCCAGCAATATCACTGCTAGGTCTATACCCCAAAGAGATCAAGGGAGAAGAGAAATATTTTTAGCAGGTCTTTTTTCTTCTTTTTTCTTAAACTTTATTTATTTTTAGTTTGCACCATTTAGTTCTACAAGCTTTTGAGTTCCAAATTTTCTCCCCTCCCCTCTTCGTTTCCCCCTCCCCAAGACAGCATGCAATCTGAAGTAGCCTCTATATATACATCCACATTAAGCATATTCTCACATTGGTCATGTTGCAAAGAAGAATATAACCAATGGAATGAATTATGAGAAAGAAGAAACAAAACAAAAAAGAGAGAACATACAGTATGCTTCAATCTGCATTCAGACTCTGTAATTCTTTTTCTGGATGTGGATAGCATTTTCCATCATGAGTCTTTTGGAGTTGTCTTAGAACCTTGCATTGCTGAAAAGAGCCAAGTCTATCAAACTTAGTCATCACAGAATGTGGCTGTAACTGTGTACAATGTCCCTCACTCAGCATCAGTTAATATAAGTCTTTCCACATTTTTCTGAAGTCTGCCTGCTCATCATTTCTTACAGAACAATAGTATTCTATTACATTCATATACTACAACTTGTTCAGCCATTCCCCAATTGATGGGCATCCCCTATGATCTCTTTGGGATATAGCCCTAGCAGTGGTATTGCTGGGTCAAAGGGTATGCACATTTTTATATTCCTTTGGGCATAGTTCCAAATTGCTCTCCAGAATGGTTAGAGCAGTTCACAACTCCAGCAACAATGCATTAGTGTTCAATTTCCCCACATCTTCTCCAGCATTTATAATTTCCCTGCTTTGTCATGTTAGCCAATCTGACAGGAGAGATGTGGTACCTAAGAGTTGTTTTGATTTGCATTTCTCTAATCAATAGTGATCTAGAGCACTTTTTTCATATGAATATAGATACCTTTAATTTCTTCCTCTGAAAACTGCCTGTTTATATCCTTTGACCATTTACAAATTGGGGAATGACTTGTATTCTTATAAATTTTACTCAGTTCTCTATCTATTTTAGAAATTAGGCATTTATCAGAGACATTGGTTGTAAAAATTCTTTCCCAGTTTTCTGCTTCCCTCTTAATCTTGGTCGCATTGGCTTTGTACAAAACTTTTCATTTTAATGTAATCAAAATTATCTGTTTTGCATTTCATAATGTTCTCTATTTCTTGTTTGATCATAAATTCTTCCAATCTCCATAATTCTGATAGGTAAACTATTCTTTGCTCTCCTAGACTAGCAGGTCTTTTTGTGGAGGCAAAAGATTGGGAACTGAAGGGTGTCTATCAATTGGTGAATGGTTCAAAGAGTCATGGCATATGAATGTGATGGAATAGTAATGAATTGGAAGAAATGATGAAGAAAATGTTTTCAAAGAAACCTAGGAAGATTTATATGAACTGATGCAAAACAAAATGAGCGGAACCAGGAGAACAATTTACACAGTAACAACAATATTGTAAAGATAATCAATGGTGAAAGACTTATTAACTTTGATCAATACGATGATCTACCATAATTCCAAAGAACTCATCATGAAAAATGCTATCAACCTCCAAATAGAGAATTGGTGGGCTCAGAGTGCAGATTGAAGTATATATTTTTTCTCCTTTTTATGCCCCCTGCCATGGCTAATGTAGAAATATATTTTGCATGAACTCATATGTGTAATGAATATTGAATATCTTGCCTTCTCAATGAATGAGAGAGGGGATGGATGGAGGAAGAAGATTTGGAACTGGAAATAAAAACTAAATCAAAAAAAAAAACCCTCTGCTGTAAAGATTCTGAGAAGAGGGTAGCCCAATGTGCACTTATGGCCCAAGAGATAAACAAAATTCTAGGTACTAATAGGAAACAGGGAACATTTTTTCCTTGTTAAAAAACAAACAGCAGCTATTTCTCTTTTGGGAGAACTTTATGAAGGCTGTACTTCAAAAGGAGTAAAACAGAGCTGAATATCCCAAAAAGGATAACTGAAATGACTAAAGAGATTAGAGAAGGACTGCTACATTATGGCAGAGTTTTGAAAGAAAGTCTCCAATCTGGCAAGACAAAAATGAATAAATAATGATTACTCATTCCCGCATGTCATTCTTTTATTTATTAAACTAAAAAATGTATTGATCCTTTGTCTTTAGATCATCTAAAATTAGCTTTGTATCCTCTTTTCCCTCTCCCACACAGCCATCCTACATAATAATGATTCTTTTTTTAAATAAAAAAATTTAAAAGGAAAAAGAAAAATAAGCAAAATGGATAAATACATAGAAATATATATATATATATATATATATATATATATACATACATACATGTATATAAAATGTACCACACCTATACACTTCCCACATCTGTAAAGAAGTGAAGTGTCTTTTCATAGCTCTTCTTTGGGGTTATGCTTATTCTTTGTAATTTTGCAATATTCACTTGTGATTGTTTTGTGGTGTTTATTCTTTCCCATTTGCATTATTGTAGTGACCTTGCATATTTTTTCTTTGTCTCTGTTTACTTTACTCTTCAACAATTCATACATTTCCTTGCTTCTCTATATTCAATATAATAATTTTTACTTATAGCATAAGAATATTCCATTACATTTATGTACCATAATATTTTTAGCCATTCTTCGGTTGATAAACATCTACTTTATATCTAGTTCTTTGCCACTACAGAAAGTGATGCTATAATTATTTTGGTATATAGGAGGCCTTTTTTTTTTTATTAACAGCCTCCTTAATATATATGCTTTGTAGTAGAATCTCAAGATCAAAGGTTATAGACATTTTAGTCACTTTATTTGCATAGCTCTAAATTGCTTTCCAAAATGGTTGTACTGATTCATAGCTCCACCAACAATATACTAGTCTATCTATCTTCCCACACTGTCCCCAACATTGACTCTTCTTATCTTTTCTCACCTTTACCAATTTTACCATTATGAGGGGAAACTTAGGTTTGTTTTAATTTGTATTTCTTTTGTGATTAGTGATTTGGAACATTTTTTCATATGATTGTTAATAGTTTGAACTTCTTTTGAGGATTGTTTGTTCATAGACTTTGGTCAATCATCTATTAGGGAATGCTTTTTGGTCATATACCCATACACAAAACACATATACGTACACGTATGTGCATATATAATTTGTATATGTATATATGTATATTGGTGTGTGTATGTATGTATATGTAGTGTATCACAGAGTTGGGTCCTGAGCTCTTCCTGTTTCACTTGGTGATGTCATTAGCTGCCATGGATTTAATTACCATCTCTATGCTGATGATTCTCAAATCTACCTATCCTGCCCTAACCTCTCCACTAACCTCCAATTTCTCGTCTCCAAGTTCATTTCATGCATCTTGAACTGAGTATCTGAAGCCGACCAGCAGCTTCAGGTGCTCTGTGGAGAAATGCAATGACACAAGTTGGGCAGAGTCTGAATCAGAACTCAACTTTATTCAAGCAAGCAACAGACTTTTACACTGTTTCTTAACCATTACCTAATGCTTCTGAACCATTACCTAATGCATTGCTTTGTTACTTTACTGGGACATCTTTGATACTTTACCGGGACATTCTGCCTCACATAGCCCATGTAGCTTAGATACACCGCGCTCACTATATTGCAACATTCCTGATCATTCCCATGCAGATACCCATACTTGAAAAATTTCTGTTCTTTCTCATGTGGATCACAGCCGTGAGGGTGGTTCCGGACCGACGACTTCTCATGTTGTACAGTGTTGCCTTGCACAGGCCTAGGAGGATTACCAAGATATAGTTGGATCTCCACATGCTGTTCTGCATGTCCTCAAGGGTAGCTAGAACAGGCTCAGGCTTAAAGGAAAAGATCCATTTACCTCTCTCACCATGGACAATCTCGGAGCTAGCCACCTACAAGTATCTAGTAAACATTAAATTTAACATATCCAAAACTGAACTCATTATCTATTATCCTAAACTATTTCCTGCCTCCTAATTTTCCTATTATTGTTGAGAGAAACATTACTCTCACAATCCCTCAGAGTTGAAACCTTGGTGTTATCTTTGACTTCTTACGACCATGCACCTTCACATCCAATCTGTTGCCAAGGCCTGTCTATTTTATCTTTGTAACATTCTGTCCTCTGACACTGCTTCCATCCTGGGGCAGGCCCTCATCACCTCGTACCTGGACTATTGCAATAGTCTGCTGGTGGGTCTACCTGCCTCAAATCTCATCCTTCTCTGATCCATCTTCCTTTCAGTTGCCGAATTGATTTTACATATTGGCAGGTTCAACCATGTCACCTCACCCTTCTCCATTCAATAAACCCCAAGGTCTCTCCCTGTTTTCCAGGATCAAATATAAAATGCTCTGTTTGGCAAAGTCCTTTACAACCTGACCCCATCCAATCTTTCCAGTCTTCTCCTTACTCTGTGCCATGTACTCTTCAACCAATGACACTGGCTTCCTTTCTGTCCCCTAAACAAGATATTCCATCTCTTTGGCTTTGGGCCTTTTCTCCAGCTTTCCCTATGCCTAGGTGGGCTTCTTCCTCATTTTTGCTTTCTGGCTTCTCTTGAGTCTCAGCTAAAATCTCATGTTTTACAGGAAGACTTTCCAACTGTCTCTTAATTCTTGTGCCTTCTGTTTTTAAATAATTTCCTAAATTTATCTGGAATATGGCTTATTTATCCTATATATTCTGCATATAGCATATTTGTCTGTTTCTGATCTTCCATATTATATTGTGAGCTCCTTAATGGTAGAGACTGTTTTTTGGCTTCTTTTTGTATCTGCACTTCTTAGAACAGTACCTGACACATAGTAGATGATTAATAAATGTTTATTGACTGATATCTTATTACCTTTTGTTTTTGAGTGTTAGTTTTTTGGTTCAATTTGCCTTAATACTTGGAATACTGGCCTATGTCTGATTTTTTTTTTCTGGTTCCCTTGCTTGAGGAAATAGAGTGAAATTTGGAGCATTTATTTTGGTAAAGAAATTCAACATCACTTGTTAAATTATGGGGTTTGATTTGATGACTCTAAGGTCTTTTCTAGTTCTAAATCTATGATCCTATGGACATGTTTATTGCTTCCAAACCACTGTAAATGACCAGTCACTTGTTATATATTGTGGACTTCTTCAATATGAATGTGACAAATCTTTAAAAAAACAACAACAGTGTTTACTAATTGCAAGTAAGTGTGAGGCTGTGCCCTTCCTTGAAAAAAAAAAATGATTCATTCCTGCAAACAACTGAGCTCATTTGGACTCTCCAGCTGTGATCTGACCTTCTTCCAGATGCACAACTCTTCAAAAGAGCTGATCCCTAGCTTGAGCTACACAAGCACTTTCTACTGCTTCACCGACCTGGGTAATACCCTGACCTCAGCTACCAGCCACTAACTTCTTCAGGAAAGAATGCTCATAATTAAGTCCCTTTTCAAGATAAGTTGCACCTTGCCCAAAGCTCAATTTCAAATTTCCTGTGGTCATTTTAAGTAATTAACTAAGGCTCCAAGCAACTATAGAATCAAACACCTATGGCCTGCTGAGCTCCCAGGTGGAAGAAGGGATCCTTTTGTTTCACTTTTCATCATCGAGTGCTACCTTGCTTGCATCTTAATTGCTTTACTATTAAGTAGAAATAAGATTTTGATATGACAAATAGAATACAGATCATAAAAGTCAGACACTTGTTTTGCTCTTTAAGCCAGATCTGATACCACTCTTTTTCTTGATTGCAGATAAATTGTTTCTGGCTAATTTTTCTCCCTTTTATTTGTTTGTGTTTTTAACATTTGTAGAACTATGCTTAGTAAATATAATCTAGACATGCTCACTTCCTATAATAACAGCAGCAACCATGACAATAATAATAATACAAATGATAGCAGCTAGCTTTTAAATAGTGCTCTAAGTTTTACAAAGTATTGTGTGAATCTAATCTCATTTGGTCCTCACAACAACCCCATGTGTGTGGGTGCCATTATTGTTCTCTTTTTCCAGATGAAACAGACTGAGAAAGGTTAAGTGGCTTGCCCAGGGTCACATAACCAAGGAATAGTGGAGACAGGATCTAAACTGACTCCAAGTGGTGCTGCCTAGCTCAGGATGTTCAGACATGAGCTGTTGTGCCAGTAAGGCAAAATGGGCTTAGTTTAACGGGTGCCCTTGAGGAGTTTGGCTTTTGTTTACGGTGAAAGTACTTTCACCTGTTAAATGCTAAGCCCCAGGCCCAAAGCCTTATCAGGTGTGAAACCTGTGTGGGCGTAGATTAAGGACTTAAAAGGGGCCAATTCAAGAACCAATGGGTCTCTGGACTCGGGTCTCTAGTCGTTGAGGCGGGACTTGAGAACGCCAGAGGCTTGGCTGCGAGGAGAGGCGAGAAAACTACAGCTGGAAAAAAATCCGAAGCAGAGCCGACCCCTGTGTGGACCCAGGAGTTCGAGCGAGGTCTTGAGGCCGGTGAATATGATTTATGCCATCTTATTTTTCTGTGGCCTCCTGGCTACTCTTGTGAGGTGGGCCTCCTGGTCCTGGAGGCTTGTGTTCACAATACTGG
>JAQQSZ010009266.1:0-12818 GCA_028646595.1 Phalanger gymnotis
CCAGTAGGCCCGCCTCACAAGAGTAGCCAGGAGGCCACAAAAAAATAAGATGGCGTAAATCATATTCACCACTCGAACTCCTGGGTCCACACAGGGGTCGGCTCTGCTTCGGATTTTTTCCGGCTATAGTTTTGTCGCCTCTCCTCGCAGCCAAGCCTCTGGCGTTCTCAAGTCAACGACTAGAGACCAGAGTCCAGAGGCCCATTGCTTCCCGAATTGGCCCCTTTTAAGTCTTTAATCTACGCCCACAGGGGTTTCACACCTGATAGGGCTTTGGGCCTGGGGCTTAGCGTTTAACAGGTGAAAGTACTTTCACCATAAACAAAAGCCAAACTCCTCAAGGGCACCCATTAAACTAAGCCCATTTTGCCTTACTGGCACTGTACGTTGGGTGGATCCCTATGGAGGACTTGTGGGAGAACATAGACAAGGTAAGAGTTATCCAGGAGAGTATGAGATGAATAGATTTTGATCCATACCTTTAGAAAAAAGTACCTACATTGGTGAGATCATCGAGTTATCAAAGCACTGAAGTATGTGGGTAAACATGATGGAAGAGGCAAGTATCTTATCTTTACTCACTCCTCATGTCTCATTACCTCTTGGGTGTGTTACCTGTGAACCAGTGATGCACGCACTGGACTTTCAGGGACCAGAATCAATACTAAGGGTAAGCTCTTTAATTCATGTGGCTTCGCTACTTCTGTACACACTCAGAGTTTCCACAGGGAAATTTTAGAATATGGCTTAAATGTAGTTCATGTCTAGATATCCAGAGAAGTAGATAAAAGGATACTTAGCTCTTTTGCAAGAGCTCAAGGAGATAAAGCTTATCAAGTACAGGATGGTTGTTATTATACGCAAAGGCCAAAAGACTCGTAAAAGACTGATGGTACACCTTAAACAATCAATATAATTCTCCTCTGGTGAGTCCTATCTTCCCCTCAGTGCCCTATATAGCCTCTTACCTCCATAGCACCACTCTGTAGTTTGGATTATACTTGGAATGGAAATGAACTTGGGTATGAGAAATAACTCATTCAGGCTCAGGAGGGGTGAGATAAAAAAAAAATTAAGTTTATTACACGACTGCAGAGGTATGTGTCTCGTAGGATAAACACACTCTATAGAAACAAAAGCAAGCCTTAAAAACCTATACCCGACCACAAAGCCCCTTTCCTGTCTCCCCATTGGCTGGGTAATATAGGGTGTACAACTTTCCGATACACCTAGTACACAGTTCCCCTTGATATGTCCCCCCTCCTGCCACATGCATTGTATGACCATTAAAATGAAACTTTAGTCCTCTCATAGGAGAAGTTAATATTCATTAATTTTTTATGCATGAGTATTCCAAGCAAGACTTAACTTTTACCCTACTTTAACTAGTCTGTTGGATCCTGCTTTGCCCGTTATCTTCTGTGTGAGACATAACTCCTCAATTTTATCTCTCAACTCCTTTCTGCTACAAGATAATCTGGTACTAATCCACGTTGATTGTGTCCTGGGCCTCATCCTTAACAGCCATAGTCAGGGAAATGCTCCTAGCTCCTTCTGGCCCTCACTGTTGACAAAAGAAAGGCAGTTCCTGGGTGTACTTAGAGAACAAAAGGTAGAATGTTCCCTCTTAGGTACGCTGACTAGCTTGATGAGTGTAAATATTTATTTAACACCCTTCCACTGCTTTCTTCATAATTAATTTGTTTTCCTGCATTTACTGCAAGTCAAAAGATTTTCTGGTACGTTTGGACCCCTAGATTTCATAAGTCATGTATTACGTAATTTCTGTGGAAACAAAAGTTTTAATAATTTCTCACATTCGAGCCTGGAGACTTACATGCACCCCTCGGACGAAAGTGGGATGTACCAGAATATGGTGAGTGAGGGGTTCTAGCAAGCCCATGTTCATTTCCTTTCCGAGGAGATTCTAAACCACAGACTTTGACTCTTCCCAAAGAAAAAAGTACTCCCCTTCCCTTCAGACCTTCACTGTCCAACTAACTCACGGTAACAACAGAATACAAAGTTGAGGTCTTTTGTCCCTTTGTGTCATGGCTCAGTACCCTGCTGTTACTCCAGCTTCAGGGCCATGAATATTCTTTTTCCCAAGAGGCTGGCCTGTCACAGGTCCTCCCCCTTCTCTTTCTAAAAGGCCAGACCATGGAACTCTAGAATTTGGGATTGCTAAAAAAACACCTCATACTGCTCAGAAACTTCCTCCTCTATCCATTAAACTAGATAACCCAAGCCAACCAATTCATCTCTGATGGATCCATAGTAGATGGCCTTCCCCATCCCCATCCTCTTGACATGCTATTACTAGGCATAGCCACATCTTCTATAGCGGAGGTTCTAAACCCAGGGTACAAGGCCGTAGGTAGATTTCAGAGAGTCCATTAACTTAGATGGGAAAAAAGAACATCTGTATTTTCACTAGCCTCTAAATGATACTTACCTTTCCTTCAGTTATGAATATAGGCAACAAACCACAGTAATATTAGTATTACCTGTGATTTTGTCACCAACAGAAATCATAGCTATTTTAATATCACAGTAAGTTGTTACAAATATCTCAAAATGTCATTTATACTCAATGATATTTTGAAATTACTATAATTATTAGATCTGCCACTAGATTAAAATTTTTAATATTTTGACAACTGTATTTCAATATATTTATTTCCTTTGTAATCATATGTATTTATTTTATGCATTTAAAAATATTATTCTGAGAAGTGATCTGTAGGTTTTGGCAGACTGTCAGAGGCACCCAGCACTTAGCACAGTGCCTGGCTCATATTAGGTGCTTATTAAATCCTTATTGACTATCACATGAAAATGGTTAAGGTCCTACACTCTGTAAGAAGATACAAAGGGGAAAAAAGATTACAACCTTATAAGATCATCAAATCATAGAATCATAGATTTAGAGCTAGAAAGGATCTTAAATGCCATTAAATCCAACTCCCAAAGTTTACAGATGAGGAAAGTGAGGCACAAGGAGTTTCTTGGGAAACTTCCTTGATCAAATCTGCCCAGGTACCAATCATCTACGAACTTTTCTAGGAATGGGAATCAGGAGAACTGAGTTATCAATCAATCGATTAACAAGCTTTGAGTCAGTTAATAAGTACTTCTTATGTACTTAGTATGTATTTAGTACTTAGTACTGTAAAAAGCAGCAAAATATATGCACATGTGTGTGTATACACACACATACACATGGTAGATGACCAATGTCTCTGGATCACAGGGTATATGGAAAGGAGGAAAGAATAAGAAGACTGAAAAGGTAGGAAGGGGGCAGGTTATGAAGGCCTCTAAAAGCCAGTTGGAGGATTTAACATTTGATTTTGTGAGTGATAAAGAGCCATGGAGTTTATTGATCAGAAGAAGTATAGTTAGACTCCCTGGACTTTTGGAAAACCACTTTGGCAGTTAAATGGAAGGTGGATTAGAATGGGAAGAGACTTGAGGTAAGGACATCAGTTAGAAGGCTGTTGCAGTAGTCTAGGTATGAGGTGATAAAGTCCTTCTTCTAGTTGGTGGCTGTGTGAAGGAAGAAAAAGGGATATATACAAGAGATGTAAAGGTAAAAATGACAAGACTCACAATAGATTGGATATCTGCAGTGCGTTTGAACGAGGAGTCAAGGCTGGCACAGGTTTTGGAGCCTGGGTGACTGGAATGATGATGGTACTCTTGAGGGCAAAATGAATGTTGGAATGATGGGCAGGTTTTAAGTGAGACTGTGGAGATGAATTCTGTTTTGGAGAACTTGAGCTAGAGATGTCTAAGGAGAATTGAGTTCAAGAGTCCAAGGGACAGTTGGGTGATCTCAGGATTGAGATCAAGGCTGGGCAAGTAGATCTGAGAATCATCTACATAGAGATGATAATTGAATCCATGGGAGCTGATAAGATCACCTAATGAGATAATATAGAGGGAGAAAAGAAGGCAGCACAGGACAGAGCCTTAGGGTCAAGTTAGGCTAGTTGAAACAACCAACCTAAATGAAGATCCAGAAAGGGAACTTGAGAAGGATTGGTCAGATGGGTAGGAGGAGAACCGGGAGAGATCAATGTTGCAAAAACCTGGAGGAAAGAGAGTATCAAGGAGAAGAGGTGAACAATGCCAAAGGCTGCAGACAAGTCAAAGAGGATGAAGACTGAGAAAAGGCCTGGATTTGGCAATTAAGAGATCATTGATAACTTTGAAGGGAGCAGTTTCAATTGAATAATAAGGCCAGAGGCCATAATGCAGATGGTTTAGAATTCAGTAAGGGAAAGAGGAAACGGAGGCAGCCAATATGGATGACTTCTTAAGAAGTTTAGCTAAGAAGAAGAAGAAACACATAGGTTAGTAACAAGAGGGAATGATCAGACCAAGTGAGGATTTTTTAAAGATGGAAGAGATGTGGGCATGTTCATAGGCAGCAGAGGAGCCAAAAAGAGAGAGAATGTAGATTAGCGAATGGGGATAAAAGAAGGGGTTGTTTGCTGGAGAAGACAGGGTAGAATGGGATCAAGGGTATATGAAGAGGGGGTTTGCCTTGGCTAAGACAAGGGCCACTTCATCATGTGAGACTCCTATGTGTACAGTAGAGTTCTAAGCCCAGCTCTGTCACTAACTTGAAGTGTGACTTTGGGAAAGTTACTTTCCCTTCTTAACCTGTTTTCCTCATCTACAAAATGGTGGTAATAGTTCATGCCTTATTTCCCCAATAGAATATAATTGTGAGGACTTAATGAGATAACAAATTGGAAAGTGCTCTGAGAAGTATAACCATTCTCTACCAATGTAAGATGTTGTTATTAAGTCAATTTATTATCTAAGCTCTCCCTTTCAACTTTACACACATATAACCAATTATGCTGAAAACTGATTCAGAAGAATTGAACATTTCAAGTACATAAAGTCATTACATTTTCATCTTCATAATTTTACCTTTTGTAGGTTACCTCCTGGAGTAGAAAATGTGTGTCTCTGAGCAAGAGACCTACATTTTGGAAATTCATGAGGATTTATTTATTACTTAAGCTAGATTTCTTTAAGATCTTTTTGCTTTTAAATCCAGTCAGAGCTAGCCCAAATTCAGGATGCACATAACTCTCGAAGTATCTCGTGACCTTGGGCAAAGTCACTTAACTTTTCTGGGCCCCTTTTTTTCCATCTATAAAAATTAGGGCAATGGAGGCTCCCTCCAGCTCTATTGTATTTATGATTATCCTATCTACATAACTTCCCTGCCCCCCATCCCCTTGTAATACTGACCGCTAGAAACCTGAGAGAACAATACCCTCTTATATATTGTCTTGTTTTTTTTTTTTTCTCATAAGATCTGTGAGCTCCAAAATAAGGGACAGATTCTTCCGCCAATGTTTTCTGAATTACTTGGTTAATCCATCCAAGCTAACGACACTTAGAGAACTGAGAAGTTACATTATTGAAGTTTAATTAATGATGGGTTTTCCTTGATATGTAATCATGGATGACATTGATGACCTACTATGCACCCTAGCAAAGGGTGAGAACTGAACCATCCACACACTCTTTTTTAAAAATTACAATCAATTTTTTCAATCACCAAAAATTGACTTTCTCTCCCTCCTAACTTCCACGCAACTGACAATAAAAGCAAAGCAAAGTCCTTGTTACATATATAGTCAAGCAAAAAAAGTTCACCTCAGTCACATCCAACATATGTGCACACACACAGAAACACATTGACATATACACGCATATGTCTAATTCTGCACTGAGTCTTTCACCTCTTACCAGAGTTCCCAAGTCTTTCAAAGTTGTTCATCTTTATCATATGATAGCCATTGTATAAATTGTTCGCCTGGTTCTGTTCACTTCATTCTGCATCAGTTCATAAAAATCTTCCCAGATTTCTCTGAAACAATACCCTTCATCATTCTTTATACACATTATAATACTCTCTCACATTTATATACCATGACTTGTTTAACTATTCCACAATTGATTAGAACTCCCATTGGTTTCCATTTCTTTGCTACCACAAAAAAGCTATAAGTATTTTTGGACATGTGTAGAGTTTGTTTTGCTTACAATTAATTTCTCTCAGAACCTACGCTCACTATAATTCCCTTTTCTACCTTTTTCCCTTTCTTTCTAATTTCCCTGTTGACCAATCGTATTTCTGTACTGAACTGTATGAGTATATCTTTCCCTCCTTTGACCAATTCAGATAAGATCGAGGTTTAAGTATCAGGTCTCTACTCTCCTCCTTGCTTGTATAAAAGTCTACTTATGGAATCTAATTACATAAGATAACTTCCCTTAAATTCCTTTACCTTCCCTCCAATATATTCTTCTTCTCTTCCCTTTCCATTTTTCTTTTAATATCATTGAAACAGTAACAGAATTGCTTCCAGGACTTCTGTATAATTAGACTTCCTCTATTACCCCTGAGGATGACTGGGTTCAGAGAAGACATATATATCACCTCCTCATATTTAAATGTATGCAGTTTATTCTTGTTTGGTTCCTTTTTGTTCATGTTTCCCTTTTTATATTTCTCTCAGCACTTGCGTTTGTGCTTCAAAATTTCTACAAAGCTCTGATCTTTCTATCAGGAATGCTAGGAAGTTTTCTATTTAACTAAAGATTCATTTTTTTCTCCTGTAGGATTGTACTCAGTTTTGCTGGGTAAGTTACTCTTGGTTGTAAAATAATACTGGAAAATCTTGTCTCCTGGAATAAAGCATTTCAAACTTTGTTTCTTTGAAGTAGTCTAGGCTGCTAAACCATATATGATCTTGACTGCAATTCCTTGATACTTGAATATTTTCTTTTTAGCTGTTCGTATTATTTATTCTTTGGCTGGCAAGCTCTGTGTTTTTGGTATAAAATTCATGAGTTTTCATATTCCTAATATTTTCATTTGAGGGTTTCTTTCAAAATCTGACTGGTGTCACGTTTCTTCTCTATGCTGTCTTCTGGATTGAAAAGATCTTTTCAGTTTTCTTTTATTATTTCTCGAAACATAATGTGTAGGCTTTTTTTGGAGGGGTCATAGCATTCAGGTCGTGCAGTGATTCATAAATTTTTCTCAATCTGTTTTCTGCTTGTTTCTATTTGATTGTTTTTGCTATGAGATGCATTACATTTTCTTCTATCTTTTCCATCTTTTGACTTTGTTTTAATATTCTTATTGTCTCATGGAGTCATTGGCTTCTATTTGGTCCATCCTAATTTTCAGAGAGTTTATTGCTTGCACAAGGCTTTGTACTTCTTGTGCCAAGCTATGAATTCCTTTTTCCAATTCTTTCTTCAATAGTCCCCAATTCTTTTACATTTTCCCCCAACACCCTCATTGCATTGGTAAAAATATTTTTAATTTACTTTTGAACTCTGGTTTCATCTCTTCCGGGAGTTCTAGTCCAATTTCTGTGTCAGCTAAGTTTTAATTTGAAGCTTCACTTGTAGATGTTTTGGGAGCCATTGTCTTCTTCTGGCTTTGTATCTTGAGCTTCCTTGTCACCCTAACAGCTTAATATAATGGGATTTTTTCTTTGCTCATTCTTGCAGCCTCCATCCTGACTTGGGACTTAATATTAGGGCCAGGCTCTGCAAACCTCTGGAGGGAATGTCTGGGTTGGTCCTATTGCTGCTTTCTTGGGGTGTTAAGTATTGTGCCATTCCATGCTCTCAGGGACAGCTCAGCCTAGGAACCTGCAAGTTTTCAGTCTGTCAAAGTGATCTGTTCCAAGCAAGTCTGATCTCTGCCCTACTGTCCCTGCTCTGATCTCTGCAAGTTCTTAACCTAGTTTGGGGTCTGAACAACACTAGTTGCTGCTATACTCAGTCACTATTAGCCAGCTGGAAAGCTTTGCAGCTTTAGAGTGACATAAAGATAGGCTTCCTTTTGGTTACCTCTCCTGCCCTGGTTATCTCTCTGCAGACTTCAGATTGGATTAGAAGCTAGAACTGAGACCTTGGGGTGTCTGGACCACATAGCTTCTACTTGCTTCTGAACTTATAAATTTTTCTCAAGGGCCCATGACTACTGGACTACATTTACCTGCTAGGCACAGGTCCCCTCTTTAATCTGCCTTAGACCTGTAACCTGGAAATGGATGACATAACTACCAGCTGGTAGTTGTTTGTCTTCCCCATATAAGTTTGCCTCTCTATGCTGGATCCAGGACCTCTTCTTGCCCAGATGCACAGCCTCTTCTTGAGTTAGAATGCACCACAAGCACTTTCCTAACCAGACCGCATCCCTAGCAGCAGCAGACCCCTCTGTCTGTCTCTCTATGATGACATGGGCTGCAAAAACGCCTCACTGTGATTGTTTTTCTTGTACTTGTTATATTTTTTTGGAGGGGGGAAGGCAGGGCAATTGGGGTGAAGTGACTTGCCCAAGGTCACACAGCTAGTCTGTCAAGTGCCTGAGGTCAAGTTCCTGAGGTCGCACTTGAACTCAGGTCCTCCTGACTCCAGGGCCAGTGCTCGACTCACTGAGCCACCTAACTGCCCCTTTCTTGTACTTCTTGATCAGGCTTTGGTCTAGCAAATTTTTGGGAAGAGTAGTGAGGGGGCTGAGGTGTGAGAAAGATGAAATTGGGCTATATTTCTTGCTCCTAAGCTCTTAATAATGGCAACATGGGCTTCTTACTCTCCACAAAAGTAAACTAGGTCAAAGATGGTGTGTATCCATCCCTCTTATAGGCTGTCTAAATACATAAATGAGTGCCAGCATATGATAAAGTGCTTAATAAATGCTTATTGCTTGCTTGACATATATGTCTACATTTACCTAGATCTTATACAAAGTAAATAAAAATTAATGGGAGGGATCTCTAATGACTGAGAGATGAAGAAAGGCTTCTTGTGGGTGGTGGATCTTGAGCTGAGCCTTGAAAATAGGCTAAACAGAGGTTTTCAGAGGCAGAGGTGAAGAGGGAGAGTATTCCAAACATGTAGAACAGAAAATAGAATGCTGAGGAGCAGCAAGCCCTCGTGTGTATCTGGAAAGTAGAGTGTGAGAGGGGGATTAAAGTGTAATCAGTCTAGAAAGATAACGGTGATGATGAGGAGGAGGAGGAGGAGGTTGATAGCAATGGTAACTAGCATTTACATAGCACCTACTAAGTGGCTGGCACTGTGCTAATCGCTTTACTAATATTATCTCTGATCCTCACAAGAACCTCACAACAATCCCCATTTTACAGTTGAGGAAAATGAGGCAGACAGGGGATAAGTGACTTACATAAAGTCATACAGTTAATAAGTGTCTGAGGCTAGATTCGAATTCTGGTCTTCCTGATTTCCAGAGCCAGGACCGTAACTACTGCTCCACCTAACGTGACATCTCAGGGAGTCAGGCCCACAATCTTGGTTATATTCATCCCCAACTTAAACCCCTGAGGTAACGGGCTGGGGAATCACTACAGCTCCAGAAACAAAGTCCTTGAGGACCTGGGTCATAGAGGCCAGATCACTATTTTTTTTTTGGAGGGGGGAAAGGCAGGGCATTTGAGGTTAAGTGACTTGCCCAAGGTCATACAGCTAGTGTGTCAAGTGTCTGAGACTGGATTTGACCTCAGGTCCTCCTAACTCCAGGGCCAGTGCTCTACCCACCATGCCACCTAGCTGTCCCAAGATCAGTATTTTTGGTACAGTAGAAAGCCCTCTGGATCTGGAGTCAGGAGACTTGCATTCAAATCCTGCCCCACTATTTTCTATTTGACCTCTTATCAGGTCACTTCCCTTATCTAGACCTCAGTTTCAACATCTATAAAATGGACTTGGGGGTGCAGGGTTGGACTAGATGACATCCTAGGTCCCTTCAGACTCTAAATGCTGTGACTTTCAGCAGTCATAGAGAGAGCTCTAACAAGCAAACTCCACAAGTTGGGCTTGAAAGAGCATTAAATAATAATTCTCACTTTCCTTCAGCAAAGCCCAATCTTATTAAGGGAAAGACTGCTTTATAGGCTGCCAGCTTCCCCCAGCTCGTTTTTCTAAGAAGCCTTTCTCTAGACTGGATTTTACACTTTTATCACCTAAGCCTCAGAGTTTTGTGAATATAGAAAGTGATGCTAGAAAAAGCCTAACTTAATTTTTGTGGATAGCTTTTTTCTTTTTTTTTTTTGTCTGAAGCCAGGCCTTGATCCAGTTTGCTCAAACACAACAATAAGCCTAAGTCTATGGATGCAAGCCTTTTTCGACTACAGATTTCAAAGCATTTTTGAAATAAAATACGGGGATTTATTGCAGAGTTGAAATTTTTTCCGAGGACCATCATCAGTCAGTGTGCTATCATGAAAAGAGTCAATGGAAGAAATGGGTCAGAATCTGGGTCTCCTAACTAATTTAACTTCTCTACTCAACCAGTTTTATGCTCTGTAACAAAGGAGTAAGCTAACAGATGATGTCTTAGGTCCATTCCAGTTCTGACATTCTGTGTCCTAAGAGCCTGCTTCTAAGAGTCTATATAGTTGTGACATTCTATGTCCCTTCTAATTCTCATATTCTATATACTAAGATTCTTTCCAGAATTATATGAACTGATGCTGAGTGAAAGGAGCAGAACCAGGAGAACATTGTGCATAGTAACAGCTACATTGTATGATGACCAGCTTTGATAGACTTAGCACTTTTCAGCAATGCAAGGATCTAAGACAACTCCAAAGGACTCATGATGGAAAATACTGTCCACATCCAGAGAAAGACAAATTGCATGCTGTCTTAGAGAGGGAGGAGGAAAATTCTGGAACTCAAAATCTTATAAAAGTGAATGTTGAAAACTAAAATTAAATAAATTAATTTTAAAAATTCTTTCCAGTTTTGACATTCCATGTTCTAAGATCCCTTCCACCTCTGACATTCCATGTTCTAAAATCTCTTCCAGTTCTGAGAGTTTGTGTCTAATGTCCTTTCCAGCTCTGATAACACCCTAAGGGCTTTCCTCAAGCAATTGTTGCTTTATTCCTTTAAAATTTTTTTTTACTTAACTGTCAAGCTTCTCACTGTATTTGCTGCAATCCCCAGAGTCAATGGGAAGCTGAAACATATCCTTACATTGAACCATTAACAGAGAGAGAATTCGATGCCAAATGAAAGAATAAACCCTATGAAGTTGTTGCTTCTACCTCAGTATCATTTTTCCTCTCAGCCAGTGCTGATTCCTCTGCATTGCCCTGGGTAAATCAGTCACCGAGAATCAGAGAAGCAGGGACCAACCACTAGGACAGGAGGCAGCCAGCATATCTGAGGTGTGATAAATAATAACCTTCCCATCATCTCTCTCCTCCTGAGCTGCTCACTCCAAAGGGAGCTCACGGTTATTTCTTCCCTCAGTTCCCCAGGCCAATGATGGAAGGAATCTGCTTACTCAGGCCTGAGAAGGGAATCTAACCACCTCTAATACTGATTAATGAGACCTTCAAATGCCCTGATTTGCTCCCAATCATGGCTAGTCTCAAGACCTCTGACTATTTTAAGACATAAAAGTAAAGACACCTCCAACGTGGTGCATAGAAGGACTAGCAGACTGAAAATCAGACCCAGGAGCCTACCTTTAATGCTTACTAGCTGGGTGATCACTTAATATCTCTGAGATCAGTTTCCTCATATGTAAAATGAGAAATAATACTATTTGTACTACTTACCTCATAGGGGTCTTACCTATATGTGTATGAGTGTATATATGTATATTTGTCTATGTTTGTAGATATCCATGTATGTGTATACATACAATCTATGTCTATCTGTCTATGTATCTGTCTATCTATCTTTGAGTTTAATTATAGCCTTCTTTAAGGCAAGGGGATGGGGATAAAGGAGGAGGAAAAGTAAAGTAAAAAGAGCACAGCAGAGAAGAAAAGAAAACCTAGAAGGAAGCAATGAAAAGCTATGTAGCTTTGAAAACAATGCATATTTATTATATAGATTTTCTTGAAGTGGAAATTTATTGTTTTATATCGAATCTTCTCATGTTCTGCTTTTCTTTTTTTCTCATTTTGTTTTTAAGTTTAAAATGAATTTAAAAATCACAAAAAGTGTTTTGTTGGCAAACCACTAAAGCATTGTATAAATATGAGTTTATTCATTCAATAGGAAAAAAAATGTATTCTGAAAGCCATCTTTTCCATCCTGTAGAAAGAACAATGGACTGAGAATCTGGGGACCCAGGTTCAAATTCCACCTGTGTTACTTGTTACCTGCATGACTTTAGTCAAGTCACTTTTCTCAGCTTCAGTTTCCTCACTTGTACAATAAGGGAGTTGTGCTTTTCCTTCATTCTCGAAGAGGACCATGGCATCAGGGAAATGATGACATGACTTGCAGTTGACTTTGATTTGAATGAGAGAGGGCTGTGTAAGGTCACCAGCCTCACTTTCTCCACCAGAGTCAGCTGGGTCTTGTGGCCTGATATTCACCAGGATGACTGGAGATGGCCCAGGATGCATTGGGAGATCCTGGACCTTTCAGACTAAGGTCTTAGATGGCCTCTAAGAGCCCTTACAGCTTCAGATTGATCCTGCAACCTTTTTTCTGCCTTCTTGTGCTCTGGTCCCAGCACCATCTTACCTCTCCAAAACTGTAGGTTTTCCAAATAAGACTCAAGTTTTCAGAGAGGAAAAGAACTTTAGAAGTTACCTAGTTATAATTTTGATTATGTTGAATTGAAATGGTTTTGCATAAAAAAAAGCCAATGCAACAAAGATTAGGAGGGAGGCAGAAAACTGGGAGAAAATCTTTACAATTAGTGTCACTGATAAAGGCCTCATTTCCAAAATATACAGGGAACTGAACTAAATATATAGGAATACAAGTCATTC
>JAQQSZ010009267.1:0-12818 GCA_028646595.1 Phalanger gymnotis
CCTTCCCTTCCCTTCCCTTCCTTTTGACTAGGCCTCCCCATCTCATCCAGACTGAAGGTCTAGTAGCCACTCCTGAATTGATCTTAATAATGATCAGCTTTAACCCATTCCAGTTTTTGTACCTGGGCTGGTTTTCTCTCATCAAGCTCTTCAGGGAAGGGAGTCTTAAATCATTTTTAAGAGAACAAAGGGGTCTTGGGGCTGAAAAGTTTGAGGACAACTGTCATAGAGAAGCCTTTGATTGACCCTCAGGGAAACACTAATCTATAAGTTGCCTTTAACCTGGAGTCTCCTCCTCCCTACAAGTGGCCATCAAGTTACAAAGCACTTTGTGGAAAATCAAAGCACAATGATGCCATCAAGATTGTTCACAGCCTGGACTCCTGATTAAATCCAACCCTCTTAAACACTCTCCAGATTCTAAGGACCAACATATGATAGCAATGAGGATTTCAACTTGTCAGAATCTCCCCAAGAAGAAAGTCCTCTCCCAGTATAGTTCATCACTTTTTCTGTACCTTGTAGTCTTAGGGAAAGTCCTGGGACACTAAGAAGTTAGATGTCTTGTCTAATGTCACATAGCCAGAATATGTCAGAAGTGAAATCTGGATCCAGGTCTTCCAGACCCCTAGAAGCCAGAGCTCTGCCCGTTATGTATCCTGCTTTTCAAAGCCTCTTCCCTTATAGGAAGAGCCATAACAAACATTATAGAATAAATTAGAGCATCCATGATTTGGCTTTCTTTTTATATTTAGTGGATACCCCAAACCCAACTACTATGCCTCATTTTAGCTATGTGATTCATCCAACTCCTTTTCTGGTCAGATACATCTTTAATAATGTCTTTTATGAATAATAGATAGAGTGACAGACTTGGAGTCAGGATGGCCTGAATTTGAATCTGGTCTCAGAAACTTAACAGCTAAGCGACCTTGGTCTTTGAGCCTCAATTTTCTTATGACAGCTAAAAAGTGCAGATAGTAATAGCAACAATATAAAAGATTGTTGTGAAGATAAAAAAAAGATGATCTATGCAAAGCACCTTGTATTCCCTGAAGTGTTAATAGAAATGAATTATTATTATTATCATTTTTGTTATTATTATCAAGTCAGCACCAATAGTATGCTACTCACATCCCATCATGTCAATTTTAATTCCTCTTGAAATATAATATTTCATGATTAACACCTACATAGAATCATCAAGTTAAAAAATTCAGGATGTTAGTGTTCACTCAACAATCCTCTAAAGAGTTCCTTGTTGTTGTTGTTTAGTTGTGGCCAACTCTTCATGACCTGATTTGGGGTTTTCTTGAGAAAGATACTGGAGTAGTTTTCCATTTCCTTCTCCAGCTCATCTTACAGATGAGGAAACGGAGGCATACACAGTTAAATGACTTGCCCAGGGTCACAGAACTAGTAAATGTCTTAGGCTGGATTTGAACTCAAGTCTTCATGACTTCCGGGTCAGCACTCTATGTCTACTGTACCACCTAGCTGGCCTTACAGTGCCTACTTAGTGCAATTGTGGCACTGGGAAGACACTAAAAAGTCTCATCGATATTTGAATTTACATTTGTGGATTCAGAAAGGAAAGTGTTAACCATGGCACCATAGAATGATGGAATTCCATTAGGAAAAAAAAGTTAGCACTAAAGTGGGAAGTGGAAGGAGGGGAGTGAAAATACATGTAAACAGGCATTATTATCTTGTAAACTGTATTTTTCCTCCAATTTGAAATGTTAAGATCATTTATATGGCTGAGCTGTTTCTGTGGGGTTGAGGAAATTGCATCAATCTTTCCAAATGTATTCTTTCTGTCAGTAGCTGCTAGTCTGCTACTTTTAGCATCTAATGACACTGAATTGATTTATCTATTTTAATCTCCTTTTATTTCTTGTTTTCACCTAATTAAAATAAGCAAAAGCTGTTTGAGTTAGGTCTAAATACAGAGTTACTAAAAGACTCAGGGAAAATAAAATGGATTAAGATTGTTTGAAAATTTGGGTCCAAGGCTGCTTGTGTGGCAGGCTGGTCTCATCTGGCCCCATAGATCTAAACCAACATAATCACAGTTTTCTCTTCCACCGCACAGATGCCTAAAGCCTCCAGGGAGAGTAAGTATGAAAAACAGATGCTGCAGCCTGGACTTGTCTTTACCTCCTTTAGAAATGAACCAAATCAAAGAAAACAGAATTCTTCAGCAAATGCTAAAGGCAATCAACATTAGTGGCATCTTATTAAATAATTACTCTCAGGCCTTCCCCTGAGATAAGCGTTTGTGGGTAAGATTACATCATTTAAATTTCCTTATAGTTTTTCTTTCCCTCAATTTCAATTCTAACCTCTTTTTTTTTTCTGACAGGACTTTGTGACTTTGGTCCAAATATTCTGTGTTGGAATGGTTTTGTCTGCAAGGTCAGTGAGTAGGGAATGTGGGTTGACAGGGAAATGTTTACTTTTGGATAGAGAGAAAAAAGGTGTTTCGTTCAGATCGGTAAACAAGCTAATGGATCTCAGGCCATAATTTTCCCATCTAGATTGCATTTATAAGCTATTTTCCCTCTATAGATAACAAAGTGCTGAGCATACATAGGTAACTGCTGCACAACCCACAGAGGCAATATTCTCAGAGTGGCAGCAAGGTACCAGCATGTTTTCAGGAGCAGCTATTGAGGAATAAAAGAATATACTTTGCTCCACAACATATCTGGGGGGGGGGGGAAGATTTGCTTCAAATGGCAGTTTAGGAGATATTTTCAACGAGGGAATGTTTTTTCTGTTTTCATCGGCATGGATACTTAAACTTCTTTGCCCTTCAGAGGGGCAAAAGGGCCCAGGGATCTTTCAGCCTGCTTGGTCTGGCTTATTATACTGTTTGTTGTTGTTTAGTCATGTCCAGCTCTTCATTACCTAATTTGGGTTTTGTTTGTTTTATTTTGGCAAAGATACTGGAAAGATTTGCCATTTCCTCCTCTAGCTCATTTTACGGATGAGGAAACTGAGACAATGGGGTTAAGTAACTCACCCAGGGTCACACAGCTAGTAAGTGTCTGAGACCAGATTTGAACTCAGGAAGATGAGTCTTCCTGACTCCAGGCCCAGTGCTCTATCCTAGCTACCACACTAAGCCAACTTCACTACAATGAAAAGGGAAAATGAACCTGCTGTGATTGAGATACCATTGTGTAGGATTGCTTTTTACTTCTTTTTATTTTTGGTTCAGACATGTGATCTCATTAGTATAGGGAACTTCCACTATGGAAATTCCTTCCATGGGTGCAGATCAGCAATTCTCTGCCATTTATAGCATCATAAGATTGTTGATCTTGAGTTGAAAAAGATCCTCTCATCCAACCCCATCATTTTAGAGATGAGGAAACTGAGACCTAGGGAGATTATGAAACTCCCCCCAGATCACATGGACAGAAAATCAGAGGCAAGATTCAAAATCGGGTCCTCCGAATCCAGTTGGTGCTTTTTTCACCAAAAATTAAATGGCTTGCCCATGGTCACATGGCTAGTATATGATAGAGATAAAACTTGAGAAGCCTTCCTCTCAAAGGACTAAATTTGATCCTCTGTCTGCTATTCACAGTGCTCTCATGATTTTCAGTTCCTATAAGAAAATTACCTATATTTGTTTCAGGTATTAATCAGTCAATCCATGTTGTAGATCTAAACTAATATAAAAGAGAAACTTGTGGACATTCTGAAGCCTTTTAGGGATATCATTGAAAACCTCTTTGAAAATGACTGGTATGGGTATCTAAGAAAAATAGAATAATAATAATAGCCAGCACTTTAAGATCTAAAATTATCTGTTTTACATTTGAGGAAACTGAGGCAGTTAGAGATTAAGTAACTTTCCCAGGGTCACATAGCTAGTAAGTGTCTGAGGCAGGATTTGAACTCCTTAACCCGAGGTCCAACGCTTTTTCCACTGCACCACCTAGGTCAAGCCATTTCATGAGCAAAGGAAGGTTAAAACAAATCAATTTTATTCAGAGCTATATATGAAGAGGTTGGTGAGGTCTGGTCTTTAGAACTGGAAATAGTTAAGAAGACTCTTAGAAACTGCCCCTAATTCCATCCCTAAATCTTGTTTCCTTTTCCACAAGTCCCCAATGCCCTGTAAACAGCACAGTTAACATATATAAAATTGGGCATGCCATGATCTCCTGAGATGGTTTCAAATCTTGAACAAAATAAAGAAAAAAGGAGAGCTTCTTATTCTTTGAGGAACAAACTTGTCCTTTTGCCTGCTCTCTAGTGTATAACAGGTAGAATTTTGGAGGAATTGTTCATGATTAGGAATTATCTTTGCCATCATCATAAAGGCAAAATACTGTACTTAATTAGTATTCCAAAGTTGCTAGGGTTAGGCTAGCAGGTCCAATGCCAAGGCAGGATTGAGATATTGTCATTTATCTTTAGTGATTCCACCAATCAGAGCCCTGGGTTAAGAATGGGGTCAGATTAATGTCATCTGCAGTTTGAAAAAAAAAAAAACCTAAGTACTACTTCAAGATACTAATAAACTCAGCTCGGGAAATGGCACAGACCACTGGGGATAAGTGCTGGACCCAAAGGGGAATTCAGTTTACTAGTGTGTGTTGATACAAGGTTGCCTGGCTGAGTGTCAGGATAACAGAAGGCACCACAGCATCAAACTGGAACAGGGAGATGAATATGACCAAATATTCAAGTCTGAGCTGATACGATCATTGCAAGTAGGACACAGAGAAATGAAAACTGAGAATGAAAAGTAGCTTGATTGAGAATCATGATGAGACTATATTCAGAAGATGAAAATGAGTCACTGAAGAGATAAGCTGTGAAGTGATGGGCTGCTAACATCGTGGCCCCATGCACTCTAATGTCTTAAGGGATCATGGCTCTGTCAGCTTGAATCTTGCCACCTCCTTCAAGCTGAGTGCTCTCATACCAGGTCCCTAAAGCACTTAACACTGCCTACTGGCTTTCTGGGATACTCCATTTAGGCTTGACTTCCCATGGTCTCAAAATCACTCTCCGTTGAATTTTTATATCTTCTGGGTCATAAAAAGATTGTAAGGGAAATAATGTAGAACACCAGTAAGGAAGAATTAGAGTTTCTCCATTTTACCCTTTAGATCGCACTGTAGGAGTGGCTGCCTGTTCTGACATACCTGAGAATTTGGTGGGCATTCCTGTTCAAAGTAGGTCACATTGTCTTTGTTCCTCAAAAACATACTATAGAATAGGCAGCACTGACAAAGGCACCCAAAAAAGGGTTTGGCATACAATAGAAATGAAGTCATACAATTAAATCTAAATTATTTGTAGTGAGAGTGAAAGAGGAAGAGAGAGAGAGAGAGAGAGAGAGAGAGAGAGAGAGAGAGAGAGAGAGAGAGAGGAGGGAAGAAGCGAGAAAGGGAGAGAGAAGAGAAGAGAAGAGAAGGAGAAGGAGGAGGAGGAGGGGGAGGAGGAGGAGGAGGAGGGAATCCGCAAGTAATAGTTTAAGAATAAATTTCTCTATTAATATTTGAATATGGGTATGCCTGATAATTCTGGACATTGACTTCATACAAAGTAATGAAGGATGGAAGACCTTATTTAAGGTGTTAGGATATTTTCTCCATTTCATTTACCTTTTGTCAAGTTCCTACACTGTATAGAACACAATCCTAATTGCCAGGGGAAGAGGGATACAAAGTTTAGATAGGAAAGTTAAAGAGGAAGAAGATGCAAATAAAGAAAATACATTGCATGGTATTACATAAATACATCAGATCAAATTAACAAATAGTTTATGGATTGTGTTAGTCTTAAAAAATCTCTTTTATGAGGTTCCTTCTATGTGACAAGTACGGTCCTGATTCTGAAACCAGGGAGGGATAAAGCAGAGAAAGAGGACATAGTAGACCAATATCATGAATGAAGAATATTGATGAAAAAATAACAATGAGACTAAAGAAATGCATAAAAATATCAGTGTTGACTAAGCTGGACTTCAACTAGGGTAATATAATGTTAGAAGAGTTATTAGCATTACTAACTATACTAATGACAAAAATAATGAATGTCACATGAATATTTCAATAGGTTGAGTGAAAGCAGTCAGCAAAATACCCCAATCGTTTATGATAAAAAACACTAAGAGACATAGAAATGAAATTACATTCTTTAATATGATTAAAAGTCTTGATAACCAAAAATAAGAATCATTTATGATGGAAAAGCAGCAGTTTTCCCAGTAAGGTCATGGATATAACACTGTCTTCAATAAATGATTGACAGAGTATTAGAAATGTAAATGATAGCTATAAAGAAAAAAGATGAAAAGAATATACAGAAGAATAACTTATTGTATTTTAGGATGACATGATGGCTTTCTTAATAAAATCATTGGTTACCAAAAACATCTAAAAATCAGTAGCATTTCTATAACAAGAACAAGGAAGAAACAGAGCAATTTCATTGAAAATAATAACAAAATATATTAAATATTTGTGAATTGATCTATCAACACACACTAGATTTATATAAATATAACTGTAAAACATTTTTTCCAAAATAAAGGAAAATCTAAATAATCCATAGAGAATAGTCAATGTCTATGATCGGGCTAGACCAATATGGTAAAAATGATACTACCCTAGTCTCAAGATCATCTCATGTCTGAGAATCCGCTGACAGAAGTGAGGGTTTTTAGCTTGGAGAAAAAACACTTGGGGAGAGAGTGATTCTTTTCAAGTATGTGAAAAGTTGTTATGGAGAAAGTATGGAACTAGGAGCAATGGACATCACAGAGAGGCAGATTTTGGTTCTCTATGAAAAAGAAAAAAAAAACACTTCCTAACAGTTATAGCTACCCCAAAATAAGAGACAAACTTAGTAGTTCCTCTTCATTAGAATTCATCAAGTAGAATCTGGATGTGCACTTATTGAAAATACTGTAGAAGAGATACTATGTCACGCATGCTTGGCTTCCAAGGTCTCTTTCAACTCTTAGATTCTCTCCAACTTTGAAGATTTTTGAGCAGAAGAGTGAGAAATGTTGCATTCAGGAAGAAGTCTGGCAATGTTATGAAGGATATTGAAGCAGGAGAGAGAACAGAAGTGAGAATGCTTATTAGAGGCAATTATCATAATCAAGGTTGGTAGTAATGAGGATCTATAATAGAGTGGAAGATGTGGAACTAGAGAAAAAAGGTACAATGCTACTCCATGCTCAGTTCTTCCTAAAAGCCATTGCAGACTAGGAATAGGCCCTTTCAGGTTGATGGTGATTTCTCTGTCTCCTCTGTCTTTGTCTCTGTCTCTGTCTCTCCAGAGGTTATAAAATATTTGAAATCCAGAGTTCAGATGTGAAGAAAGAGCTTCTTTGCACTTAAAGTTACAAAGAGTAAGGCCCAAGATGAACTGCCCCCCCCCAAAAAAAGCAAATAGCAATGTAGAGAAGTACAAGAAAACTGTAAGGTTTGCCAAACACTCGCCAAGAGTTAACAAATATCATGGACTTTAGCTGAATGAGTGGTTTTTGCCCTCGCAATCCGTATGACCTCTCCATGTCTTAGTAGATAGTCTTTATGAAGTGATATGGCCAAGAAATTTATCCCCTGTTGGCTAGCTTTCTGGTGACAACCTCTCCTCATTTAGCTATGCTGGTCCAGAAGACAGAGGTCATTGGAGCCATACTTACAGGTTTATGAGATTGGTCTGATCTGCCAGAACAATCTCGCATAGCCATTGTGAATTCAGGGTCACCTTCATTGCATCGTGAAGCATTAGAAGAAGACTTTATAGGAAGAATTTTATGTTTTGTTTTTGATTGTGAATGGTCCTGTGATTTCATTGGTGTGGAGAATTCCAGAAGAAATCACTCTGATTAAAGGCCAAAGGAGCCTTCAATATAAATAAAGCCAAGCTATGTATTTCTATAGATGAACTGCATTGGGATATGACAGGTAACAAAACAACTTACAGCACTTTCCAATATTATTTGTGGTACTTGCCACTTTGTCCATAGCTTGGGACCTAGGAAACTTTGCCTTGGGAAAAGGCAAAAGGGATCCACTGGGCTGATGCTGGTGATGCTACTCTGTCTTCGTAGACAAGGGGCTCAGCCTAAGGACTGTGGAGAAGGGAGGGAGGTAGCCCTGCTTGTTCTAGCCTTGTCTCCTGACCTGCCACCATTTTGTTTTGATCGGACTTATTTTATCTTCCTGGGGCAAATTAAAGGGTCATAACATTCTAAGCTTTTAAACAAGAGGATCGTGGTAGATATACTTGACTGCCAGGTGGAGACTACAGATTCTGGAATGACACCCTACTGGTGACAAGAGATAGGAGAGAACCATTTGGGAAGAAGATATTACTTTTTCTGGGTCATTGGCACATGCTGAGAAAATGAATAGAGGCTTTGCTGATGCATTCACTCATTTGCCCTTTATGCTTCAAGTAAGAATGAGAGATCAGCAGCAATCACTGGGCAAGAAGCAAATAAAAAATGCCATTCTAAGATTTGGGAAATGGCAGGAAAGTTCACCCTGCTTGCTGTATTTTAGAGTCTGTGCTGAGTCTGTCAGAATGACCTAGCACATTTTAAAATATTCTAATAAAATCAATAGTTACTGTAATGCCAGAAGACCATTTCCCCAGTAAGTTCCTGTCTTACAGTATGTTTCATAAGCTGAGGCTTGGGGCAAGCACAAATTAGTGACTCAGTCAGTTACAGATGCCAAAAACAGAACCTATGGAAGTCAGTGAAGGATGTCAACATTCTGGAGTTCCAGCTGCAGTGATACTGCATAGGCTTTGGAGGAAAAAATGGACATAGTCAAGAGAGAAGACAAGCTTCAGATCTATGAGAAATCATAGGAGCATGGATTTAATGTTGGAAGGGACTTTAGGAATCCTCTAGTTTCATACCCTAATTTTTGTAATTTAAAATTTTATTGATGTGTTGTGTTTCTAATAACATTCATTTCTGAATAGAGACCCCTCTTACTCAAGGAGCCAGCTGTTATAAGGGTAAGGACAGGCTGGACTTATAAGCTCCTATGAAACATTTCTGTCAATGCAGATTACCAATTTCTCTGCAATTTATGGTTTTAGGGCAATGCCTGGAGTACTAAGAGGTTAAATGACTTGCCCAGGGCCACTTAGCCAGTATGTGTCAGATGTGGGACTTGAACCCAGGTCCTTGTGGCTCTGAAGTCTGTTCTCTCTTCACGATATCACACTGCTTCATTGGTAACAAAAGATGAGAAAGGAAAACTATCCAATGTACCAACCAACTCTGACACTACATGCAATGTTGCTCAATGATAGCCCTCTGCCTTCAATTTCATCATTAAAAAATTAAATATATTCCATTGGTGTGTTTTGTCTATACATTGCAGTTATTTTAACTCCACCCACCTCCAGAATAAACTATTATTTCTGACAAACATAAACACTAACACGATCATATCTGACACAGTGATCATATCTGATCATTTTCAATCCTAGTAGGTCCCTGCCTCTGTCATGAAGGGAAAGTTCTGTTTCATTGTCTTCTCTCTGGGAATTTCATGGGCAACCCCACCATTTTTTAGATGAGGAAACTGACAGAAAGGGAGGTGAGATCACTTGTCCAAGAGCATACAAATTGTAAATGAAAGAGCCAGGATTTGAACACAGGCTCCTTGTCTCTAAATCTAGCATGCTTTCCACTTCACCATGCTAGCGTGATTTAATCAAATTATCATTTCCCTAAAAAAGATATACCTATACACAAACATGCATGTGTATATAGGTAAATATATGTATTACATATAAACACATACATACAAATGTATTTTTCTATTTGTACACTGGAAAGATTTTGCCATTTCCTTCTCCAGCTCATCTTACAGATGAGGAAACTGAGGCAAACAGAGTGAAGTGACTTGGGTCACACATCTAGTGAGTTCAAATTTGAACTCAGGAAAATGAGTCTCGCTGATTCCAAGCCCCATACTCTATCACTGAACCATGTACCTGCTCCTGATGAGGGTAGGATCTTGAAATAATATTAGCAGGAATTACCTTACAGAATTTTAGAACTAGAAAGGACTCAGATCATATTGTCCCCCTCCCTTTCTCTTATATATGAGGAAACTGAGGCCCAAGAGAGATTAAAGTAATTTGGCCAAGGTCATATATCCAGTCAATGGTAGAACCATTTTCATGCTTCTTGAATTCCAAGTACAATTTTCTTTCTATAAAACCGTTGGCACCTCTGGAAGACTGAAGTAAGCCACAATGCTATGGGCTTATTTATGCTTAAAACTGTCACCCACAGGGACAAAATGGGGGAAGACCTAGACCAGAATCCTCCAAATCAGATTTCTTGGCTATGCTGAATAAAAATACAAATGATAATGATATCAGGTAACATTGAGGACAATACATTTCTATGTTGCATTATTTTACAAAATGCTTTCATCATAATACCTGCATTAAATAGTGCAAGTACTTGTCCATAGTTACACATCTGTAAATGAGAGTGCCTAGATTTGAACTGAGGTCAAATGCAGTTTTGCAGATCTAACTGTATTAGAGCGTTGCAAGAGGGGCCACATACATGTGATAAAAGCAGGTATTTGAAACAAAGGGTTGAGGGGAAGGGCTGAACCTCAGGGTTTTTTTTCCTCCTTGCCTTTCTCCTTTCCATTCTTTCCCATGGGACCGTAGGATGGGATGGAGCGGAGGGAAATCAAGAAGGGGGGTGGTCATCATGTACGCTTCATTATTAGTTTAATTCACACTCTAGACTACTCTACCTCCTCACCACCAACTTTGCTTCCTTCATGCCCTGCTTTCGAGGTACCCTTTATGTTTTATCTTCCAATATTGGAATATAATCTTTAGAATTAGGGTCAGTAGAATTAGAACATAGAATTTAGCTTGGTGATTGGCACATAGTTGTGTTCATTCTTCGTTTTTGAAGAGGACCATGACATCAGGGAAATGATGACATGACTTGCAGTTGACTTGAATTTGAGTGAGAGAGGGCTGCACAAGGTCACCAGCCTCACTTTGTCCTCCAGAGCCATCTGGGTCCAGTGACCAGATATTCATCAGGATGACTGGAGATGACCCAGGATGCAATGGGAGACCTTGGCCCCTTTAGGCCAAGGCCTTTTCATGTACTCACTTAGGGTGAGGTAATGTCCATTCAGCGAATAGGCCTCTTTAGGAGGGATGGCCCCTTTAATTAGAAAAAAGAAAAAAAAATCAAGCTGGGAAGGGAAGACCCTCAGGGTTGCTGTTCCAAAGAGTGCTTAATCAATGCTTATTTAGCTACTGGGGCAGCTAGGTGGCACAGTGGATACAGCACTGGGTCTGAAGTCAGGGAGATTCATCCTGAGTTCAAATCTCACCTCAGACACTTAACTATGTGACCTTAGGCAAGTCATTTAACTCTGTTTACTTCTGTTTCCTCATCTATAAAATGAACTGGAGAAGGAAATGGCAAAACACTCCAGTATCTTTGCCAGGAAAACCCCAAATAGGGTCACAAAGAGTCAGACATGACTGAAAAACGACCAAACACCTATCTATGAAACCAAAAAGAATCTTATCGGGGGCCTCAGACCCAGACAACATTTTGTGGTTTGTTAGAAGGGTAGCCTTAAAATTATAATTGAGTGCAACCTGGGAATCAATCATTAAGCAAGGAGTTAAGACTTTCCAATATTAAGTCAAATAGAGATTTCAGATAGAGACACTCCCCTATGTTAGCAGAAAGTACAGGTTAAAATATAAACAATGCCAATGAGAAAGATTTATTTTCCTGGCTGTTCTGTGTTCAAGAGACCTTAATTCCAAGAGCTGTTGACTCTCCTTTTGGCGGGAAAAAACCTATCACAGCCAAGAACTGAAAGAGTCTCCATATAAAGAAAAACAAAACTAAGTCTTTTCCCCTAGTCTAGTAAATAGTAACTTTTTTTTTCCCAAGGGAAAAGACAATGTTTATTAAGGGTTTGATATAATGAGTTGTCTTAAGAAATTTCAAGTGGGCCAGATTCAAATCTGAGTGCCTTCAAGGAGGCAAGATGGAGATTATATACACAAAGACTGTGGGAGGGCTTGAGGGGTGGTCTAGGGTGACTAGGGGAGGGGTTTAGGAGGACTGAGATGAGGTCAGACTCTAGAGACTAAGATGAGGTCAGACTCCAGGAACCGAGAGAATGGGATTAAGGGTGGGAAGTAGCTGAAGGCATGGATGTTGATAAGGCTAGGTAGATAGCCTCAGGCTAAGGCCAGATCTAGTGGGAAGATTCAAGGAGAGTTCAAGGGAATTCCCAGAGACTGTACTCCAAATTCGAGGGGGTTCCCAGAGACTGTGCCCTCATCATTCCCCCCTCAAACAAATAGAACCCGAATTCTTTTGGGCTCCAAGGAGATTCCCAAAGTCTAAACCCCATCACTTTGACTCTAGATGCAGTATTCTTTCCATTGCACCACACTGACTGACTACTCGTTGTCTAAGGCTTGTTTATACAAATGATACTAGATGGAATGTAATAAGGGGAAAGGAGAAGTCTAGACAACTACAAAAATCTGAGTCCTAAGAGGTGGCATCTCTGCTTTTTTGAAGGAGAAAAACTGGAGGCAGAGACCTGCTGGGAGGCTAAACTGAGAGTATTATTACAGAAGGTGAGATATAAGGTGATGATTTTTTTTTTTTTACTCACAGCAGCTTTTTAAAAAACTTTCTACAAAGGCATACATGGCTGCATTAGGCATCGATGGAGTGAGTAGCCCCATTGTTGAAATCATGCGTCCTTGAAATCCAAAAGAAG
>JAQQSZ010009269.1:0-12817 GCA_028646595.1 Phalanger gymnotis
TTGACTTCTTAGGGAGGGTGGATGGGAAGGGAAGAGGGGAGAGAATTTGGAACTCAAGGTTTTAAAAAATAGATGTTCAAAAGTAATAAAGGGGTTTTTTCATGCAATTAGAAAATAAGATGCACAGGCAATGGGGCATAGAGATTTATCTTGCCCTACGAGAAAGTAAGGGAAAGGGGGATGGGAGGGGAATGGGGTGACGGAGGGGAGGGCAGACTGGGGAACAGGGCAACCAGAGTGTATGCCATCTTGGAGTGGGGGGGTGGAAATGGGGAGAAAATTTGTAATTCAAACGTTTGTGAAAATCAATGCTGAAAACTAAACATATTAAAAAGAAAAAGAAAATAAAAAAAATTAATCTGGGAGAGGAAGACTGGAATAGTAGTCTGGGGGAGGGAGTCATTAATTTTAAAAGGGAGGGCAGGCAACCAGATGGATGTTGAGGAGGAAACAAGTAGGTAGTATGTAGAGGTGATAATTGAAGTCATGTTAGTAGAAAAGATCAAATGAAAGAGAAGAGCGCTAAAGCAAGGTCAGATTCTTGGAGAATGCATTTAAATCTGAGAATTGTTTTTGAAAGGGCTTGTTTCCCTACCAGTTTATTTGAACCAAATTGAAAGAAGATATTTAAATGGGAATTTGAAATAAATTCATGGCACCATTCCTGCCCTGGCACTGACAAGGAAATTAAACAATTAGAATTGCTATACATACATTATTCTCTTTGAAATACTCCTGAAAATGAGGGTCAGGGCTTCTCTGGACCTTCCCACGGAAGATAGTTTAAATAGCTGATTGAGATACACTTCAAAACAAGTATATTCTCTAGTTATCATAGAGTGTGCATTGAAGAGTTCCTCAGATATGTAATTTTTGCTTCTTGAAATTAAATTGTTACCATTTTCTCTCCATAATATTTGCAGTTGAGATCAGAAGTCAAAGAAGTCTGATTAATTAACTCCCCAGACCTGGTGGGCAGTGCTGCTAAGAGAGCAAACAGGAGCCAACATTAGTAAAGTAATAAAGTCCTATTCCATATCACTCTAGTGGGGAAAAAAAACAAACTTTGGGTTAAAATGAAGCAAGAACTCAGTTAAGATTTGTTTCTATGATTTGAGAGAGGATAGAATAATAAATGAAACAACTATATTTAAAATTTCTCTCAGCTGATGTTGAAGGCTCTTACCTATGCATACTCCTACACGTAACATAAATCCTTTTAATTCTAAAGAATAGCTATGTGTTGTGCTCTTTAAAAAATAAGATTTCATTGTTTTCTTTTGTCTTCTTTCTTCTTTCTCATGGTTCATCCTATTGGTTATAATTAGCCTTTACAACATGACTAATGAGAAAATATGTTTAATATGAATGTATATGTAGAGCCTATATCACATTGCATGCCATCTTGGGGAGGGAGGAGAAGGAGGAGGAGAAAATGTAAAACTCAAACGCTTGTGGAAGTGAATATTGTAAATTAAAAATTAATTAATTAAAAATCAGATTTCAGATAATTTATTATAACAGCTTCCCATTAAAAAATAGGACTTGATTATGAAACCATGAATATAAGGATATCTTAGATTTCAGCATCTGAAACTCAGATAATTGATCATCTAAAAGTGTACCAAGAATTAGGTACCCTAATGAAGGAGTAGGTTGGTATTATAAGGATAACCTATCCCATGTGTCACCTTGAATATAGGTTTCTCTTCCAAATCATGTATTTTTAAGCAAAAAGGGACTTTAGAAGTTTTACAAAGACACGTACTGTAAAATAATTTCTTATTCAAAACTTCCCTTATCTCACTTGACAACTCATGTTCTGCAATGGCTTTGATTATCACTTTTGCATAGATGCCTCCAAAACTTACATATCTGATCTTGTTGTCTTCTCTGAGTTATAGTCCCACATTTGCAGTTATTTGTTGGATATATCTACCTCAAATTCAAAATGCCCAGGCTCCCATATTCCCTCTCTCAAATGCTCTTTCTTCTCCTAATTTCCCAGTATATGCTAATCGGATCTCCAGATACTCAGTCTAGACATTTTAGATACTCTCATTTTACAGATGAAGAGATGAAATAATATATGTAAAGTGGCTTGCAAAACTTAACAGAGATAAGAAACTAGATCTGTGATTTCTTTGGTATAGGGAAATCCAAGGTGAGGAAACTCTCTACCAATGTAAGTTGGCACTTTCTCTGTAGCTATAAGTCTTAGAACATTGTCAGTATTTGTCAAAGGCAAAACTTGAGCTAAAGTTTTCCTGGAATGAGGTGGATCCCTCTCTCATGACATGCTGCCTCTACATAAAATTTTTAAGTGCTATATAAATGTAAATTAAACAGATTCTGAGAGATATTCAGTGGTTGGTATGTAATCATATAGTCAATAAATGACAGAGCCAGGTCTTCTGATTCCTAGTTCAAGACCCTTTCTATTATAGTGAGATATATATTCACTAGTATCCCACTTGCTCAGTCTTACTTCTGATAAAACATAGTCCCTTTGTTTATGTGAAGTTGGTTTGTCAAAAGGATTTATATTACTTGTTATGTCTAAAAGTAATATAATTCTATAGTTGTGCTATTTCTTCTTTAATCACCCCTTTCATTTCAAAAAGGAAAAAAAAAAGTCACAGCTAGCAAGGAGCACTATCAAGAAGCAATAAAAACAAAATGAAAATTTCTACTGAATGTCTACTTAAGAAACAAGTAGTTCGCCTGTGCTATTGGAAGCAAACACATTCATGGTCCCCAAATCATGGTATGGCAATAATATGAACAAATAAGACATAGGCACTTTTTAACAAAAGTAAATGAAACTCATGACATCTATGTAAGTCAACACACAATCTCATTTTCATTTACATGTTGTAACAACAATGTTGTTAGCAACTGCTGTGGGGGTGAAAGAACAGCAACACCAGCACATAGAAAGACTGCCAGCATAGGTTCTTTCTAAGGAAAGCAACTTTCAGGGGTTAACAACCTCACTTTAATCAAACATACATATATCATTCACTTAGTTCAGGGGAAAAGCCAGCACCCTGAACTTCAGAGCAAATACAAACAGAAATTACAAACAGACAATAGAAACAGAGCAAATAACACAATTCAACAAACAGGCTTTGTCTGATCAAGACATCACATACATAGTTACCAAAAAGACAAGCTCTAACATCTGTGTTTTCAAGCCAGGGGGCTCTTAACAACAGCTGGCCAGAGTCTCCTCTAGTCAAATCACATGACACTCTTCCATTGAGTGAGAGCCCCAAACAAAATGCTAACCTCTGAATTTATATACTCTTCTTGGGACCTGAAGGCTTCACACCTAATCAGCAAAAGGGCATGGGCCTGGGGCTTCACACCTAGCAAAACTTAATCAAAGGCACTTGATTACTTTAGTATTCTAGTTTTTTGGGGGGGGCAGAGCAATTGAGGTTAAGTGACTTGCCCAAGGTCACACAGCTAGTAAATTTGTCAAATGTCTGAGGACAGATTTGAACTCAGGTCCTCCCGACTCCAGGGCTGGGGCTCTATTCACTGCGCCACCTAGCTGCCCCTACTTCAGCATTCTAAAAGAGAAAACAGTAAAAAAAAAAAAGTCCCACCTTAATTACCAATACACGTGTCCAGTTACCATCATGACCATGGCTCCTCTCCACTCCTACAAATAGTCAGTAGCTGATGAGAGACTAATCTTCTGATCCTAAAAGAACTGGTGCTTGAAACATTCACTACCTGATAAAGTCATTATTCTCACAATCACCCTATATATTCTGACCTATGAGAAGGACATGGAAAAGAATCTTATTGTATTACTTTCCAAATGCTTCTAACGCACGTTTTACTACAGACAAATTCACTGTAAGAGTAAAATTAACAATTGTAGTGGTCTTTTCAAAATCCTTTGCTACTGAATTCTTTCCTCAAGATAGTAATTGTTGTGGTGTGGCCATCTTCAGAGTGATATTTTCATAGCTTAATTTTGTTAGTCTTATAGTGATTATTGTGATCATGTTGGATTGAATTTCTATTTGTGCCTAAGGCATTTTTGAGAAGGGTATGATTTTGAAAGTTGTAGAATTAAATCAAAATACTTGCATAGCACAACCAAAAGATTAGATTATTTGGGTGTTCTTTTAAATAGACCACAACAAGTCACTAACTTTTTTAAGTGGAGATTTTCCCTCTTAGAAGAGAAACAAATAATAAACCAGTGGATGGTACAGTAATGCTAGATAGCTTACCTAGATATAGTTTCCTGTAGGCTTTCTAGGTATCCATTTGTTTTGAAGCCCATCTGCTGTAACATCCAGTAAAGCAAAAAAGATGAAAGATACTCCTCTTGGCAGTATGTATCTCTGTAAGACCATTTATATTTCCAAAAACAGAAAAATCAAGCCTCATCAGATACATCTCATAAGTAATGATTCACAGACTCCAGTCTCCATTCATTTGTTTCTTCCATTCTAGGAAGACCAGAGAGCTAAGGTTGTTACCTAGAGGGACAGTATTCTGTGAAGATGAATTTGAAATGCCTTACCTATTTATTAGCTCCTAAAGAATGAGTCAGGAGAATAGTGATATTTCTTTGCCTGGAAAGCATAAGAATGTTAAGACAGATGCTTCTCTCTGATGTCTCTTTGTCGAGTAGAAATAAGCTGTTCAGCTCTTGGTTGATCTTATAAGAAGGTTCTCATGAGAGACCTTATCCTCCAAATTAACTTGGCCAGATGACAGTATCTAATGTAAATTCTGTGATGGGCATTTGATTCTACCCCTAATATTGACAAGTAAATCACTATTAAAAGGATTGATCGAAGTGACTAAAGAAATGCCTACAAAAACGATAAACCATATCACCACAGAGTTGTTGCTACCCATATGTATATATGCTGAAAGGTCAATCAGGAACAGCAGTAACAGTAGGAAAACAATTTATCCCACTGTGTCATTTTCCACACAAGTAAATATTTTCTCAATCCAATTTTAATTCATTGAACCATTTTTAAAAATTGGCCCATTTTTCATAAAATCAATAAATGTAGATTTGTAGATTTAGAGCTATGAGACCTTAAAGGGGTCATATAAGTCAAACCCCCAAATTTTACAGATAATGAAATTCAGGCTTAGACAGGTTAAGTGACTTGCCCAAAGTACAAACCTGGCCAGGATTCAACAAGAGATTTGTCACTCCAAATCTACTGCAACATTACCTCAATTCAGTTCTAGCAACATTTATTAAATGCCTACTCCATGCAAAGCACTGTGCTAGGCATTTAGGATGACAAAATTGAAACAGCCCTTGCATGAAAAGACCAGCATTTCCCTGACACAACTTCTTTCCTCTCACACCCAACATACGGAGTTTTTACCTAAAAGAAAAAGCTGCCACGAGGACCTGATTGGCCCAAGCTTCCCTAAATTAACTTCTTGGTCACATGGGACAGAAAAAGTCATGGTCAAGGAGAGTCTGGGCCTTTCAGTCTTGATGGGTATTCAAGACCATGAGAGTCACCATACCCTGATGGCCAGAATATTTCGTAGTGGAGACAAGGTCAGGGTGAGAGTGGGGAGAATGTTCAGAGAAACTAAATAGCATATTATCCTTTTTCATGTCCTTGTTGTATTAGGGCAAAGTACATTTCCTTTTATAAATGTGCAATTACTTTCAAGTGCCTCATTTCATCCCAGCATCAAATTTGAACTAAGAGGGTACTAGCTTCAGAACCTTACTTCCAACACCCTGCCTTTAAAAAATTTATATTCCATTAATAGGCTATATGTACCCTTAGAATTGCTTTTTATTCTGAATTTTTGTATTCTATCTCTTCATCTGTTTCTGTCCACTATAAATATAAAAGACAGTGCTGTTACTGATGAGGTTGTCTTGATTAATTTTCAAAGGTGTGTTCCCCCTGTTTCAGTAATGACATCACTTCTGAGGTTATTATTTATTCTGAATCTCCACTACAATCCCGCTCTGATGTTTCACTATGACCCTACATTCTTGAAGGAACACAAATTCTGACAAGATGTTCCAAATCAATATAATGATAAATGAATAAATAATGTCTAAAACAACATTTATTTAGTGATTTAAGTTTTGTGAAGTGCCTTATGTGTGTTATCTCATTTAATACACACAACAACCTTATGACATCGATGCTTTATTATCCCATTTTTCAGAAGAGGAAATAGAAGACTGAAAGAAATTGTGACTTGTACAGAGCTATACAGCCCTCACGTATCTAAAGCAAGATTAGTACTTAGGCTTTCAGATTCTGTGTCCATTACTTTACTCATTGTACCACCAATCTTCCTTGGGTTCCCCTCATTGACTTGCACATCTATTTTTTAAGGTCTATAGACATACATAGCTATCCTCAGAGAGGTTTACCACCAGAAAGTCTGCCAGTTGATAGATTTTTTTGGCAGCAGCAACTCTTAAAAACTACTTACCAAATTATAATGGGTGGGGCTGCCATTTGCATTAATATGGAAAGTAGTCTTTGTAACAAAACTCTTCATTCCACTGTCATTTTCCACAATCTAAATATATATATTTAATTACATTTAATTCAATTCATTGGACTAGAGATTTAGGATCAGAAAGAACCTTAGAGTCACCTAGTCTAATTGCCCAATTTTACAGTCAAAGAAATTGAATGCCCCACCTCCCGAGGGGCCCCCCAGCCCAGACAGGTTAAACAATTTGGTCACAAGGAGTGTACTTAGCAGACCCAAGATTTGAATCAAGGTCCCATTGCTTCAAATAAAACAAAATTATAGATTGTTGATTTATTAAAGTACTTAATGTAAAATATTACATAAGTTTTATTGACCTAGGTATTTTAAAAGACACATTTCTGGATGGTGGCCCACACAAGCCACTTATGAGAACTCACAAAACTTTTCAGTTTCTTGAGCTGCATAATCAATAGTAGGTTGGCTGACTACATGAGATTTCACTTACCTTCAAGGATCTCTGCCACTCTAAGAGAAATTCTAGTATTTAGGAACACTGGGAGCAATTATGAAATTGTCTTAGAGGTTTTGGTTTCCTACAGAATAGACAGCCCCAATATATTTATATTTTTTAATGGTAGAAATGAAAATATACATAACATGATTCTTTCAAGAATTACAGAAGCAATATTCCATTTTATTTCAAGTTACAGGATTCAGATCCTTCTCATGATCCCTGTTTAAGAGCACTGTACTTGAAAGGACATGGAACACTAGAACTCTCTTGTCTTGACAATGTGAGAAAAGCAGTATTCTTCTTTCTATTATTTTTGTTTTCTTTTGTATTCTTTTCTTTTCTTTTTTTCCTTTTATGTTTTCCTTTCCTTACTTTTCTGTCTCCCTATATTTAGTTCTGTCTCTATCTCTGTCTTTCTGGGTCTCTATATTTGTCTATTTACGTCTCTCTGTTTCTATATCTCTCTGTCTTACTGTCTTTCTGCCTTTTTCTGTTTCTCTCTCTCTCTCTCTCTCTCTCTCTCTCTCTCTCTCTCTCTCTCTCTCTCTCTCTCTCTCTCTCCCTATGTCCAGGCCAGAAGACCAGCAGCCATTCAATAATGTTGGCCTAACCCCCAATGCTAATTAGCATGCGAGTTTTGACTGGTATCATTTCTGACCTGGGTCAGTTTGCCCCTATGTAGATGGCCTGGTAGACTTAAATTCCTTTGAAGTTCATGATGTTCCTCCTGGATAGGTTGGCCATAGCTAATCCTACCCTAAGCTAACCTATAGCTTAAAACTCCCAAACAAGTGAGGTCATTAAAACCTATCATTAATAATGCCATTAAAGTATCAAAATACAAATTTCCAGGTTTTAATTACAACTTCCTTGAATTTTTTTTCAGGAATTTAATCATTTCCTTTGAATTAGGAGATTTAGCCAGAAATGGTAGTACTCTAATCTCTGCCTAGGGAAGGGTAAGGTTGTTGGATCACTTAAATTGGGGAGGTCTGAGCTACAACAGGACTAAAGTCAATCAGATGCCCACAATAAGTCCAACATCAATAGATGAGCCCCCTAGTTCAGATAGTGGGGCCATAAGCCTACCTAAGGAAGAGGGTGAATGTTCAGCTCAAAAACAGAGCAGGTAAATGATTCAATGTTAATCAGTGGGATTCGGTTCATGATGACCACTGAACTCTCAGGCTGGGTGAAATAGGGAGATCTAGTATCAAAAAAAAGAGCAAAAAAGCAAACATTGCTCAGAAAAGATCATTATCAGAAATCTATAATTGTAATAGGCAAGACTGATCTAATAGATGAATTTTCAAAGGTCTTAATTTAGGGAATGTGGATATTAATAAAAAGTCCTGTTTGCTGTCACTGTACTAGAAGATGAAAACCAATCCTACTTTATAATTTCACTATAAACTCATTCATTACTGCTTTGGGAAAAAATTTGAATCAGCTACAAAATTTATAATTTGAATTTACACGGCCTATTCTCTTGAGTTTCCTCATTTCTGATTTAAGCAATTCTTATCTATGTATTTAGTAAGAATGTCAACAGTTTGTTTTATTTTGTTTTGTTTTGTTTTCCCCCAGTGCATGCTTATGAAAAGATTTTTCTAAACATTGCATTAAAGAATACAGCAAGGAGAAAAGTGCATATCCCTAATACTTAACAATATAAGCATATATACATATTTGAAGCCTAAAGGAAAGAACACATTTGGTGTTAAAAATGAATATATATCCATATAGTCCTTAGATTTACATATATAGATAGGTATATATGAATATATGTGCATATGCATTTTATTTCTCTTTGATTCTCTCAATCCTTTTAATTCTTTAAGACCCAGCTTAGTGTCACTTCCACCATGATTTCCATAACTATCTAGCTTTAAATGTTTCTTTCTTCTTCTGCATTTACATAGATCTTAATTTGTAGCACCCATACAGAACTTATCATATTCTATCTTGTATTAGAGGTGCTAGTATACATGTTTTATCTCCTATATTTGATTGTAAGCTCTTTGATAGCAGGGACCATGTCCTCTTCATCACTATAGGTTGCAAAACCTTACACGTAGTCCAGGCTGAATATATATGAGTGAATAAATAAATGGATGAATTTATTAGGTGAAAATGTCTACAGTACCTCTCACATAGTAGGCTGTCTGTGCTTGACGAATGAATTAGCAAAATGTGGCTTTACTGTGATTTTTTTTATGATTACATTAAAAGACTGAGAAAGGGAAGAGACCTAGGGGTCATCTGGTTTGATCTCCTATCAGTATAGAAAGGGCCTCTACTACAGTTTCTCAAAGTATGGTCCAGTGATCCCTAGGCATCTCGGAGGCCTTTTCAGGAGGTTTACAAGCCCAAAACTATTTTATGATACTAAGATACTTCTAATACATAAACGTTGCTTGGTATGATCCACATAAACAAGAGCTTTGTAGATGGCGGTGTTCCACAATAATTTTTAAAAGATTAAAAGGGTCCATGAGACCAAAAAAAATTGAGAATGGCTCCTCTCCAACATCCTAAACAGATGATCGTGCAGATAATTTTACAGTAAACTACTGCTCCTCAAACAGAAACTTGATATTTGAACAGCCTTTTTGAAAAAAAATGTTCATTTTATATGAAATAGATGATTTTTTTAAATCAAGTGGCTGAGTCATGCCTGGAAATTTAAATCATAGAGGTTTATTTTGATTGCATTTGCAAGTACCTGATGAAAATGTGCAAATCAGCTGTGTAAGAGTTGAAAGCTTCCTGTTGATTGTGTGACAAAGTTTTGGAGCACATAATGCATTTGTTTTACAGCACGGCATGATGAACTCAGAGTGTTTTACCTTCAGAACACCAAGTCTTAATTTGTACTTTGAGGAATAGTCCATTTTCACCAGGCTAGGAGCATCTGTCAATCACAAAATTCTACCTAGAGTGTTATTGAAAAGAAAGACACTCCTGCAGGATCCCTGTTTCATAGGATCAGAGCTAGAAGGGAGTACTCTTACCTATGAGTCCTGTGGAGTTTAAATGACCCACTTCCTGTAAGTTAATAGGTAATACAGGTAGTAACAGAACCAGTGTCAAACCAGGTGAAAAAACAAGTGCTTTTTCCTCTACACCCAATCTCTACCATGCTGTCTCTCAAAGAGAGACAGAGACAGAGACAGAGATTTATAGATAAGTGTAAGATAAATCAGATAGATAGATAGATAGATAGATAGATAGATAGATAGATAGATAGATAGATAGATAGATAGATAGACCTGTCTCTATCTCTATCAGTCCATCTAGATATGCATCTAGCTACATCACTCTTTACATAGAAATAGGTACCTCCTATATACATATATTTATAGAAATACATACATACATACATATATACAAATGTGCTTATGTGTGTATGAGTATCTTTATTATAAAATTCCTTTAAAAAGAAAGAAGTTTTCAATGTCATGCTTGCTTGTACCATACCCAGTAATCTGCTTGACAAATTGAAAATGAAATAATATATTTATATATTTTTAATTTACGTGTATGAGAGAGGAGGAGATGAAGAAGAAGAAGAAGGAGAAGGAGAAGAAGAAGAAGAAGAAGAAGAAGAAGAAGAAGAAGAAGAAGAAGGAGGAGGAGGAGGAGGAGGAGGAGGAGGAGGAGGAGGAGAAGAAGAAGAAGAAGAAGAAGGATGAGGAGGAGGAGGAGAAGGTGAAGAAGAAGAAGAAGACAATGACAATGCACGTAAATTGTCTTTTTAGGAAAAAATCATTTCTAAGAATTTCTACCTTATTTGAAAAATAGCTTGGGCATAGCTCCCTGTTTTGATGTGAATTCCAAAGACTTCAAACATTCATAATTTCATTTTTGTGGTCGCTCCCATCCATGGGGTAGATTATGTCTCCTCTCCAAATTAGTCCGTGTCCTACATGTATTGCTGTGGCTGAAAATTTTGTTACTATGAATCCAATCATCTGGTTATCAGCCATTCCATGTTGGAATAAGCCAATCCTCAGTTGACAGACAGATACTATATCTTTCCTTATACCTGTATTCATAGTCTTTCCAGCTTGCTAGGAAAACTTGAAGGAAATAGTGAAATAAAGAGTGAAAATAAAATTGGATATATCCCAATACATGAAGGATCTGTGATTCAGTCAGCACATAGAATTCCTGGAGTGGCAACACTTTTCCACCAGTGCAGATTACGGTCCTTCTCTGATTAAGTGATTAATTCTAGACATTTGCATATGATACATTAAGGTTAATTTGTCTCAGCTTAGTTGTAATCCAGACCTTCAAAATCAAATACCAGATATTTACATTCTACTGTCTTTGCAAACTATCACAGTAGAAATTGTCCCTAAAGTCTGTCTAGCCCAACACAAACCTAAGACACCTCACATACAATCAAATGTATATTAATACCTATCACTAATTTTATTGGTTGAGAAGATGGAGAGCTTGAATTAAATTTCTATAAAGTTCTCTGAACTCTGAGAAATAGTGTGATAAATCGCAAAGGGTCATGGTCTTCAATTCTATTACTGCACATTCTTCTGGTAGAAAGTTTCAAGCAGCATCACCTCTATGCCTCATTCACTCCTTTTTAGATAAATCATGTGATTAATGAGTAAGCATCATGGTATCTTTAAAATATCTTCTGTTGGCCATGATGATACATTGAGTTGCTAGGCACTATAGTATTTTGTATTCTCTTTGCCAAACTTCAGTTCTTAATGATGATGAGACAAGTTTTGAACCAGTGACCCAGAGTTAAAGACTAGCACCAACCAATTTCCCTAGCAGGAACAAAAGGGAATAAGCTTTTATATAGCACCTACCATGTGCCAGGCACTTTGCTAAGTGAGTTTTATAAATTTTATCTCTTCTGGTCCTCAAAACAACCCTGGAAGTAGTTTCTATTATTATCCCTGTTTTACAGTTGAGGAAACTGAAGCAGACAGAGGTAAAGTGACTTGCCCAAGGTCACATAACTATTCCCTAATTTGAATTCAGGTCTCCTGACTTGAGGCCCAGAGCTCCATCCATTGCTCCACCAGCTGCCTATTCAGTGAAAGACAAATAGTCAAAATGAAGCATGGGGGAGAGAAAAGGGGAAAAGAAAATCTAGAAGAGATGTTAGGGCTTAAAACATAGTTTCCGGGGGCCAAGCCAAGATGGCAGCTGGAAAGCAGGGACTGGCATAAGCTCCCCACCAAGTCCCTCCAAAAACCTATAAAAATATGGCTCTGAACCAATTCTAGAACTGCAGAACCCACAAAGTGGCAGAGGGAAGCAGGGCTCCAGCCCAAGACAGCCTAGATGGTCTCTGGGTAAGGTCTGTCCTGCACGGACCTCCCAGCTCCCAGCTGAGGGGAGCGGAGCTGAGCCAAGCAGAGCCCAGCGTGGGCAGCGCAGACCGACCAGACCAGGACCTGAGTGGAGTGTGCCCTAGCACCCTGAATTAGTGAGCTGTGGCATCTACCAGACCTCTCAACACACAAACAGCAAAGACAACAGAAAAGGTCAATGGGAAAAGCTGCAGGGACTGAGTTTGCGGTTTGGCCACCGCCTCTGGGGCAGCGGAGGTGAGGCAGCTTTAGAACTACGGGCTGCAGTTGCTTCTGGCCCCAGGCTCACCTGGTGGGAGGAATTAAGATCAGAGCAGGAGTGAAGAGCCTGCTGAAGATCTAAGCCCAGTCTGGGTAGGGGGTTCTTGGGGAAGGAGGAGTGCTGGTGAGGCAGTGCAGCTGCCCAAGCATGGAACATAGGACTCTTTAGTCTAAAAGCAGTCATACCCCGCTGAAAAACTCAAGGGTCAAG